>BDUI01002573.1:71852-85102 GCA_002335545.1 Apodemus speciosus | reverse complement strand
GCAGTTCCTCCCGGACTGTCCCTAACTAATGAATTCCTGAGTTCCTGGTCCTGGAAATTTTGGTCTAGCACAGTGGTTGTCAACTTGTGCGTAACAAGCTCCAAAAATATTTATATTACGATTCATAACAGCAAATTTAGCAAAATTACAGTTATGGAGTAGCAACAAAAATAATTTTACAGTTGGGGGCCACCACAACATGAAAGGTATTAAGGGTCACAGTGTTAGGAAGGTTGGAAGTTTCAGAGCTAACCGAGCACCTACGTTCTTAAGCGTCCTCAAGCACCGCTGCTGCTGAGAATCACAGTGAGGTGCCATGCTCAGACAATGACCAGCCCACAACATGACAGATCACAGAGCACAGCACACAGGCGCCGATTTGATTCTACTGAGAAGCAAGRTTCGCCAATTCTAGTAAGCTATCATTTAAAACCCTCGAGAATGCAGTGAGAGAAAGCAGTCACTAACAAGTATCAGGAAACTCTCGGACTACTTCAGTTACAAAAGGAACCTCCGGCCGAACTGTTGTTATCTCACTGAAATACCCATAACCAAGAAGGAGGAACTCCCAGTCTCTTTACGGTGTGATAATCACTGTTGTGTTTCTGTTCTCTGAGTGATTACTCACGGTCAGCGATTTCTCTCTTCATTTAGCATAATGTCTTCGAGTTCCTGTAAGTCGTATCAGTGCTACAATCTGCATAGTTACTCACCTGTCAATGATCATTTGGGTTCTGCCTTTTGGCTGGGATGCTATAATGAACAAGAGCACACAAAGGCCTTGGTTCTGGCTTCAATTCTTGTKGGGGGGAGAGAGGGGAGAGACAGAGAAACTCCTAGGTCATGGTAATGTGTTTAATGTTTATACTGTTGATGCAGAGCAAGTCCCTGACTCCACGTTGAACCTGTTTCCAACTCCGGGGTATAAAAGCGTTGCGGTTACTGAACCATTTTATCTTTCCACTACAATCTTTAAAAGTCTAGAGTTAGAGCGATTTAAACAGATGTCCAGACTTGCATGAGGCCTGGAAATCACTCGGCGCTAAAACCTAGCAAATTATCCTTCTCCCTCCCTCTGCCTGCTCCTCTCCTGTATTTGTTAAGGCTACTTACTGGTTTATCAAGATAACCTCCCCAGCAACTGATTTCATTAAAGTATCTGAGAGAATAATCATATTCTCTTTCTTGTCTGAGCTTTTATATATATGTAAGAAAAGTTTAAACTCAAGTTTTTCACRGATCGGAAAAGATTTACTTCTCTTCAAAAGCTCGTGCCAACAACCTACAGTCCTAGTATGTGCGGCTCTGGTACAGCAACCTGGTACAGCTGGCCACTACTCTCTACAATTTGCAATAAGAAAAGCAGTCCTTGAGGCRGTGGCAAGGGACATTTGCTATGCAAAAGGCAGCAAGGAACTCTGCAGTATCCCGACAAAGGCATGTTCAGGTTTGCCCAGTACGCGTCAGATAATGTGACACCTGGCCTTTATTTTACTTATCATAATGTAAGCAAGATTTTTTTTTAATCTCAAGCTTTGCTGATTTTCTTTTCATACTGGAAAACGAACATCCATAATACATATGCGTCAGAGAAATCCTTCCTCAAATATTTGTCTTCCCGAGGATATTAAGAGAATAAAAATGAGATACTATATACCTAAGCTGGAAAAACATTAATGAGGGACCGTTGAGTATACTTGAGAAAACAATGTACTTTATAAGCTATGCTCTTCGGGTAAGGTTACTTTATTAACACTAGAAAAACAGGTACATTTTCCAGTGTTCAGGCTCTAATTAATAGAGGGTCTAATTAAATGTGTTTTTTTTTATAGAGGTCTCACGTAGCACAGACAGGCCTCTAACCCCCAACGTAGCTGAGGATGACTTTAGACTTCCGCTCCATCTAGTCCCCAGGGTAAGCACAACTCACGCTCTCCACATTTTTGCACACTTGGAGGTGACCTTTGTTTGAACAAGGCCCCGAGTGCAGTGCCGCCATGCTATCTAGAACAACTTCTAAAGATTAGGTGCTTTGTTGAGAAAAGACATCAGATCACCTTCATTGGGGCATGACTTACAGACAGACAGCTGTTGGCAGTGAATTCAATGTTCACGAGTCTGCATTAAGGAGAAATACACAGGAGTTCTATATTGATCTATGGTGAGAAGTGACCTAACTAGAGCCTTCCAGGAGCCTAACTCTGCATATTCCTTGGGAGAAATGGTCCAGTACTCGTGTCAGCTTTACACAGTGGAATTACCAAAAAATGAGAATTGCAGGGTGTGGGTGGCACATGCTTTTAGTTCCAGGACTCAGGAAGCAGAAGTCGGATATCTTGAGTTCCAGGCCAGCCTGGTCAACGAAGCAAGTTCCAGGCCAGCCAAGRGTACATAGGGARACGCTGTCTCAAAGAGAGGAGAGAGGGACTAAACTTATTGAGTAGATCTACATKACCCAGAATGCAGTCTATCATTTGAGGTCTGATGGTACCACAATCTACACTTCATCTTGRTCTCACTGTGCAAAAATGTCCTTTAGCTCTGGGTTCTGGCCTGACGAAGCTCTCTTTGTACCTGTTATTGCATATACTTACAGGCCGCCTAACTATTATTTTACCTCAGAGGCTTATTAATACAAATTATTTTCTAGTTGAAGAATTATTACTGGTGTGGTGGTGCARGCCTTTAATTCCAGCTCCCGAAGTGCAGAAGCAGGTGAATCTTTGAGTCTGAGTTTAGCCTAGACTATCAGTGAACTGCAGGACACCCAAGGCTATAGAGACCTTGTTTTTTTWAAAAATAATTACTGAAATCGATTTTGTGAACATCTGTATTGTTCAACATATTTAGTTACACAGTGTACAATTTTTAAAATTCTGTCCCAAGTATAGAGAGAACTATCAGATACTGCTACAATTCCGCTCAGAGTGCCCACACAGGGGTCATGGTGCCTTACCCAGGGTGTGAACAACTGACTTGCAAACAGCTCCTATGTGTACAACACCCCAGGCAACCCCACTACCTTACCAGGCTTAGGACTAGTAGTTCCTGAAAATATTTAAGACTGAGGAATCAGCCTAATCCAACTTTTCTGGGGGAGTACAGACTACTGTTGAAAACTGACAAAGACACTAAAGTGGTCTCCTGTCTTCATCATACGAACTACACTAAGGAGCGTCCTTATTCACGATGAAGATCAAATGAGAACGTTCTTAGGTGCTAAACAAAGAGACTTGGTCTGAAGATGCCACCCCAGTTCCAAGTTCAGCACACTGCTTTGCARTTTAATGCGGGATACTTGAAGATGCTGAAGGAGGCAGTCCAACATGGCTGTCTTAAAATGTGGTCGATGGACACATGTTCTTAGGCTCAAGGTTATGTTTTAAGACTAGAGAATTTTGCCCTGATAGTGGGGCTCAGCACAACCTTCAACTGAAAGAACAGATTAAATTTAAACTGCTACTCTGTTTTCTAACAGAGGAAAACACCATCAATGCTACCCCAGGCCAGAGTCTAGGTGGCTAGATTTTAAGTGTTCTTCTGGTATTTTTTGTCTAATATATGCCTTCTTAAGTAGTTGAAAGCTAGATAGATCTCTATTGTATATTACCTCAGAGCTTTCTTATTATACCGAAGTTGGTGCTTAGGTATAATATGATAAAAGAAAATTGTCTATTCCTAATAATAAGGCTTTCTGTATTTGTAAAAATCCAATGAAAACCTATTGATTGAAAGCATCAGGCAGCAGCCTCGTTTATTTTTAAAATGAATATAGTGTTATGAAAGAAGTTTGGCCCCTCCCCATTGAAATTATTCTAATTCTCAGTGATTTATGACAATCCTGGTGTGTTAAATGAATGATACCCAAAACACAAGAATTGCTAATGCGTTAGAATAATCCAAAGGGTCCTGTTAATTTACAGGTACCGTATTCCCTTAGAAGATGCTGAAAGTCACGCACGCACGCACGCACGCACTCACGCACGCGGTAACAAGGAAAGATCCAGAAGCTGGAAAGCACCGGTCTGCAAACAGGCCAGAGCACTGATAGAAATACGGGCTGATGAAAAGATCAGGCAGACGCTTGACGAGACCACCAGAAACAAAGACATATCCTGGAAAACCGCCCCGAGACCTATCCAGTTTGCGATAGACAGAGACTAGAAACAATGTCATGCCACCACATATAAAAACCCAAAACACGAATACAGAGTTTTACAAAAGAGAAATGATAGCCCTTAGGGAAGACAGAGAGTTCACAATGAAACTGCCTGCATCCTAAAAAGCAGGACTACTGGAATTACCAAATGGAAACATGGTAAGCTTGGAAATGACATTAATATAAGAACTTTCCTTTCTATTTAAGTTATCAAGTTACTTTTACTTGTTAAAGTAAAGTCCATACACCACCACTATTTATTCAACTGATATAACTATTACTAGAAAAATGTATTTCTAACTTCAATTTCTTTCTAAGCCCCGACCAAAATACTCCTAATTCTTCAACTCATTAATTTTCCTAATCACTTCAGTATTCCTATACTTGAAAACTAACACATACCACAAAGTGTCACACGCTGATTTTCTGATGTTTGTTTCAGAATTACCTGGAGGTCGCCATTTTGGAAGCCACGGAACTGGGAGCACCAGGAGAAAGGCACAGGAGGACGGTGCGAGCCTGGGAAACATCAGGGCTTTTTTTTTTCCTGTGAAAACTTTTGTTGCATTTTCCTGATAACAAAGATATTTAGCCCTGTCCTTGACAAACTAGGCTAAATACATTGTTTGGGAACTATCTGAGAGTAGAGAATGCTGGGAAATTAGTTCACAGCTCATTAAAAGTAAGAGGAACTCTCAAAGTCACTGGATGTGTTCCCAGTCAGGTAACTGCAATAACACCCCTTCAAATTACACTTAGTTACATAAAAGGAATGGGGCCCACAAATTAAAAAGCTATAAAATTGTTTTCTCAAAGGGTAGGTAATAATAGGTATATTGTTTTGGTAATTATGCACATAAGTCAAATTCTGAAGTCTTTTTAGAATTATATAAATTAAAACCCTAAAAAAAAAAAACCAGCGATCCAGATGTTACAACTCCCTGTTCTTGGGAGGCTGAGGAGAGGCCACAGTAAGAGGTCATCCTAGGATACATAAAAGAGCACCAGGCCAGCCTGGGCTAGAGGTGAGACTCCTGTCTCAAAAAGTAAAAATGTGAGCCAGCCAGATACTAAAAGAGGACGTTCAATGAAATATAGAAAGAAACCCAAATATGCAGATATTCAAGTGCCTTATATAGAAAGGCACAGTATTTGTGTATAAGTTACATATATCCTCCTGCATATCTTAAACCATCTCTTAATTGCTGTTAATATCTAATGCAATGTACCTGCTATTAAGTAGTCACACTGTATTGTTTAAAGAGCAGTGGCAAGAAAGTCTTTTTATTGTTCAGTACAGCTAGTTAAAAAAAAATGCTTTCAGTATTTATGGATGGAAACCATGGATACAGAATGCATGTAGACAGATGGCTGACTGTATTATACAGGAGTGTGCACAAGACTGAAGATAAGACACACTGGGTTCTAGTCTCTCTCTGCTCCTAATTAGACAGCACGCCCATGTGACCATCACCCATATCAATACTCAGGAGGCTAAGAAGGGGCAAAAGTTCAAAGCCAGCCTGGGTTACACAGCAAACGTATGTAAAATAACAAAAAATATGAGACCAACAAAATTTTAATTCTAGAACCTCCCCGCCTCCGCCACGAACCTGTTAGCTTGTAACTCCATCCCATAAAGACCATCACTAATCAATCCACCATCATGGGATTAACCTATGATTTGTGCTTTTTTTTTCTTAGTGTGAACTTTAAATGTCAAGTTCTTTTCATGCAGCAGTGCTTATGAGATCCATCCCTACCTGTGCTGTTAGGAATTTTGTGTATTACTCTAGATTGGTCTATTGTACGAGTATGCATTTCATCACCACCACCACCCCCACTCCATTCTACTGTATTATTCCAGCTTTTTTCCCAGCCATTGTGAGTAACTGCATGTCTGTCAACGAACATCTGAATGCACCTCTACTGAGTGCATTCCCGAGTGTGGGGCAGAGCCGTCGGCCACACTTATACCCAGGCACTGTTCTAAACAGTTTATATATAAGAATTTAGTCCATACAAGTGAGGACGTAGCTATGGTCATCACAGCCAATTTAAAATGTGGAAACTGGGTCCTAGAGAATCCTGTGCTTCTGAACTAGTGAGTTACACACCTCTGGGAGGGCAGAAGCCACACTTGCCCCTGTCCCCTACTCATCAAGATGCCTTGTACGCACTTAGGAGGAGCTCGGGGAAGTACAGGCCTGTGCTGCAGGAATCCTGGGAGATTACAAAGGAGCCGAAAGCTATCRCTTAGTGACATTTACCATAAAGCACCATGGGACAGTCTTACCCATTCGGTCATGTTGGAGAAAAGAAGGCCACATGGCACCTGATGATAACGGTAGTGGGCACCTGCTTGTGGATTCCGTGTTTGCTAGAATGTACTTTTCATCATTATTTTAGTACATTGCTATTTATAGAGGATCCCATGACGTGAAACAGCTGTGCTGGGTTACCCTGGTAGCAGTCTCCTACATCGAATGTTTACCAAGTCTCCGGACTGAACTGAGATACCTTGTTGAGTGATTGACCTGCATGCATAGTGGCAAAATGGCCTAATGATGCATTTCTTGGAATAGACATCCCTGTACTTAGGTGACATGTAACAGCCTTGGAGAGTAGAGGAAACTCATCTCAACACATTCCGACTCTTGTACTTCAAGTGAGGTGAAAATCCCGTAGTACCGTTTTTTAATGTATAAAATGTAGGTCAGAGGAGTCGGCCCACCTTTACCATCCAGTGAGTGCCATGCAAAGAGATTGCTAGCTACTCGCTTAATACATAAAAGCATCCTTCTGAATCAACTAAATCTCAACACCAGAACGTTAACGTGCTTAAAAGATAGCAAAACAAATCCGGAAGTTTATGAGAACTGCCAAGACTAAGCTGGTGTTTTAGGCTCACTTGTTAACACCAGCAGCCTTGCCGGGCGGTGGTGGAGCACGCCTTTAATCCCAGCACTTGGGAGGCAGAGGCGGAGCAGGCGGATTTCTGAGTTCAAGGCCAGCCTGGTCTACAGAGTGAGTTCCAGGACAGCCAGGGCTACACAGAGAAAACCTGTCTCAAAAAAACAACAACAATTAAAAAACAAAACAAAAAAACCCCAAAACCAAAATACAAGAAAAAAAAAAACCCCAAAACAACAACAACAAAACACCAGCAGTCTTAATCGGGCACCCCAAAAACGTTACCTAAGAACTTCCTCCTACACTGTGTCCCTCATCACACTCAGAGGTCTGAGAATGCTTGCCTTGGAGACTGTCTGAGTGTACCCCTCCCTCCTGAGTGCTTTTCTGGTGATATTACACTCTACAGAAACAATGTCTACACCTCTCAAGAAAACATCTCCTGTGAATGGGGGAACCGGGGGAAGGAAAAAACCAAAAAAAAAAAAAAAACAACAAAAAAACCAAAAAAGAAAACATCTCCTGAGATCATCACCAACTGGTTTCCTCAAAGCTTAATAGGACTGGAAGGTTCTAGGGATGTTTCTTCCATCAGAACCCTCACCCCCACCAGGTAAATTTCATGAATATTACTAAGTATAAAAATATGTAGTATTAGTTGTTGGTTTTAATTTCCCTTCTGGAAAGCGACCACCCATTGACTGACAGAGGACAAGCTCATTTCCTAACTAACTAACTAACTAACTAACTAACAACAACAACAACAAAATCATCTATTTTCCATTACTATAAGAAAATACAGAAGCTAGGTACTTTGTACTTTCTGGGTTTGGGTTTTCTTTCAGTTTTTGAGACAGGGTTTCTCTGGCTGGCTGGCTTGGAACTCGCTCTGCAGACCAACTGGACCTGGATTCAAGAGATCTATCCACCTGCCTCTCTGCCACCCCCTCACGCCCCCAGCGCTGGGATTATGGGTGTGCATCACCACCGTGCCCAGCCTAGGTACCTTTCTCTTTTAAAAGGTTATTTTGGTCAGTTTGGGAGGCTGAAAGTTCATGTCTGGGAAGTTGCAGCAGATCAGCTTYTGGTGAGGACCTCATGGTAAAGGTCAAGTGTAATGGGGAAGGAGGAAGAGAGAAAGAGATGGTTGGACAGAACAGCAAAAGAATTCCAGGGTCAGGCTCACCCTGATAGCAGCTTGCTCTCAGAGAGCTAACTTAGTGAGACCACTTAGTTAATCCCCAATAGCTAACTAACCACTGAGCTTCCTGTCAACTCCGTCTCTTAAGATACCACTACATACTGCCACACTGAACCCCACTTCCCACACAGAATAAACCATAACCACGCGACACAAAGGTCCTTTAGGCAGCTGACTCACGGGGTGTGTGTGTCTAGTGATCCCTTTTTAAAGAGGCATTGTGAGTAAATGGGTCCAGACCGCTCTACTCTCCCTAAGATGTGATGGTGATTTAAAGATCAAAAGGAGCGGCCAGAGAACTCTGCCAATGACCAGACCGGATGTTTCCTAGCCCGCGCAGTATCTGGTGACTCTTATATGAGCACACCTTCAAGTGTGAAGTAAAAATGGTGGCTTCTACAATAAGCCACCCCTCTCTTTGTATTGGTTTTTCCAGACAGGGTTTCTCTGTGTATTCCTGGCTGTTCTGGAACTCAAGAGATCCTCCTGCCTCTGTCTCCTGAGTGCTAGGATTAAAGGAATGTGTTCCCACAGCAGCCGCCACCCCCCAACTCTATCATACATCTCTTTTGAAGAAATAGTGACAATAATGCCACTATATGTTCACCTGCGATCACCCGTCTAGGTTTTAGGCTCATTTCTTAAGATTTTATTTATTTATTTTATGTAAGTACACTGTAGCTGTCTTCATACACCCCGGAAGAAGGCATCAGAACTCATTACGGGTGGTTGTGAGCCACCATGTGGTTGCTGGGAATTGAACTCAGAACCTCTGGAAGAGCAGTCWGTGCTCTTACCCGCTGAGCCATCTCTCCACCCCAGGTGTCAGGTGTTAATATTGCCATGTGTACCTCAGCAGTGCAGTACACACTTGTTGGTTCTTGGGCTGGGTATGTAACTTGGTGGGCAGTGTGGCATTAGTCCACGTGAGGCCCTTGTGCCACCCTGAGCACCTTGTCCCTCACCTCACACTGTGGTCTCACTCTCCTTTGCCCCTGACCTACTGTTTTAGGGTAACAAGCAATTATTATATTTTCCAAACATAATGGCGGGGCGTTCCACTGGTTTCCCAATTAAAATTAATTCTAGGGGGCTGGAGAGATGGCTCAGTGGTTAAGAGCACCGACTGTTCTTCCGAAGGTCCTGAGTTCAAATCCCAGCAACCACATGGTGGCTCACAACCATCTGTAATGAGATCTGACGCCCTCTTCTGCTGTATTTGAAGACAGCTACAGTGTACTGACATATAATAATAAATAAATCTTTAAAAAAAATTAATTCTACTAAATGATAGAGATGTTTCTCTAATTGAAAATGTTGCATTGCCTACATCTGTACTGCGGTCTAAGTGAACCTTAATGTCATTCTTACCCAAGGAAAATCAAGTCGCTTGGTAGTATGTTTGTTCCCCAGAAACTAGCTTATCACTGCTGTTCAAAAGAAAAAACAAAACAAAATACAAACAAAAACAAACAAACAAACAAAAAACCCACAGTCATGTTTTCAATACTAGTCTAACAAAGGCTTGCTTAGTTTAAATAGTCATTCCTCCTCCTTTTGGTAGACAAGTTCTGAGATTATACGCTCTACTATCGTTGATTGTATTTTATAACACATCTTATCTTTATTGTCCTTATGTTATCTAATCATATAGCTTTCTCATATAAAAGCAAGTATAGGAAACAATAACATAGGGACACCTGACTAAGAATAAGTTGTAGTTTATTTGTTTATTTATTGAGACAGGGTCTCACTGTAGCTATAGCAGGCCTGGGATTTGCAATGTAGCCTCAAAAACTCGAGACATGGGTTTGCCTCTGCAGACCTCTCCAGTGTTTTGAGCTAGAGGCACCTGGCAAGTTGTAGTTAATCTCAAAGGAAGAAAACACCGCTAAGCAGTGGTGGCACAAGCCTTTAGTCCCAGCACTTGAGAGGCAGAGGCAGGTGGATTTCTGAGTTCGAGGCCAGCCTGGTCTACAGAGTGAGTTCCAGGACAGCCAGGGCTATACAGAGAAACCCTGTCTTGAAAAAACAAAACGAAACAACCCACCACATAATAGTCCCCYTCTCTCTCTCTCTCTCTCTCTCTCTCTCTCTCTCTCTCTCTCACACGCACACGCACACACACAGGGTTTCTCTGTGTAGCCTTGGCTGTCCTGGAACTCACTCTGTAGACCAGGCTGGCCTCGAACTCAGAAATCCGCCTGCCTCTGCCTCCCAAGTGCTGGGATTACAGGCGTGTGCCACCACCGCCTGGCAAAACAATTTAAAAAAAAAAAAAGCTTCTTTTTCTTCAGGTTGACATTTAAGGAGGAAGATAAATGAGACATGAAGGGAGCTTTCTGGGTAACTGATCAAAATGTAAACACAGTTAAGAAAACGATGGAGTGCCTTTCATCTGTTCTCTAAAATTCTCTAGATCCATTCCCACTGCTCCTAATGGGATATTCAAAATAACGTCTAAAAATATTATCCACTACTGCTCCTCTGAATCACATAATTACATTTAAATTTCTATTTTGCATTATATACATAATCTTCTGAATACCCCCCCTCCACACACACACACTAAGGATTGAACCTACAGCTCCCAACTAATCTAGGCAAGTCTTCCACCACTGAGCACATTCCCGGCTCTTAACTTTTTAAGATTATAATAAATTACATCTCTTCGCCCCTCCCTTCAGCACTTCAAAATCATCCATGTATCCTTTCCTTATTAACTGTTATCACACGGGTGTGCAGTTCTAAGTACATAGATTCAACCTGCTCAGTTTGTAAACGTTTTCTCAAGATAGACTGACTCAAGCATTTGTGTGATTCGTCCCAGATACGTTTTTAATAAATAAGGAGTACASAGAACGTGAAATGCAAATTCAAAGACTTGGGACTCTGATGCCTGTGGCACCCACATTAACAAGGGTTACCGCCCAGCTCTGTTCTAGACATTGTTGCTACTATATTGTTTTATGATACTCCGTGATAGTTTTGGAAGACAGGTAAAATCCTAGTTTGCATTATTTCCATAAACGGATTAATACTAACTGCCCGTTAAGTCAAGTGGTTAAGAAACAGATTACAGAAGCAAAGGTCTTTTTTGCTTTGTTTACCTCAAAGGTATCTTCCAATTTTCCCATGGCTAGTCTATTTTCAAACTCACGATCCCCAAACCTATAACTGCTTTCAGGATGACAATCTGCTCAATAGCTCTGCCCTAAGCTCTTGCAAGCTGGAGGCCCCGTGCAAAAAACAACAAAACCAAAAAAACGTGCAAAAAAAGTGTTGCAGGACCTTCAGCACCACCACCCTACAGCCCATCTCTAGAGCAGTTCTAGTTTCAAGGAGATCTGAAAGATCCCTTCCCAACCTGGCTAGTGTAAGCAAACTCCAGCATAACAAACCCGCGGAGAGAGATGCACATTCTTGGAGTTAACCAGTAAAAAGGGCATTCGGGAGCAACACGACAGGCTAGGTTAATGTCTATGCAGGCAAGGTGTACCCCACCCCCACTTGGTCAATATCCTGCATAGATACTTGTCCTGATTCCCGAGATCCACGCTCCTAGCCTTGACCCACCTTCCCAGTCCTGATCCACCTTCCTAGTCCTGATCCCCGGTGTGCCTAGCCCTGATCCACCCTCCTAGTCTTGCGGTCCCCACAGCGGAGCTGGGAAGCAGCTCGGAGAACTGTGCAAATACTTGCCACTCCACCCCCACCCCTCATCCTGTTGCTCACCGGTGCTGAAGCCCCACGAGTCCCAGAGTGATCACATGCGGCACATCTAACTCCGTGGGCCAGTCTCCAGAAGCGATGCACCCGAACACACCACATTCCTCACGGATCCCCGACTCCTCCAGTTCCATGGCGCCGCCGAAAGCACGTGGAGGGACCTGGCTGCCGCGGCGTGGTCCAAGCACCAACCAGCTGTCCGCGCCGCTATAGGACGCTTCAGAGGCTCGCGCAGAGACTGCCTCCTTCCCCGCCGGCTAGACTCTCGCTACTGCGGCGGCGCGCTTCGCAGAAACCAGCCCGCTCCCCGCCAATCAGCTAGGGCAGCTAGGGGGCGGAGCTACGGAGTCGAGGGGTGGGGTTAGTCCTCCGCGGCGGAGGTCAGGACCGCTGCTTTTCCTGCACGTGGAGGTCTCCCGTTATTTTCCCGCTCCCAAGGCGTAGGTGATGAGAGTAGCGCAGCTGATCGCGTTGGTCCCTCAGAAAATCTGATCCGTGCGTGCCCCTGGTCCCACGCAATCCCCCGATCGTCGGAACTTGGTCCGCTCCAACCCAGAAACCTCTCCGGCCAGCGGGGGYCTGCAGCCTGCGCGCCACTTTTGGCTGCCTGCGGGGAGGGGCCGCCCGGAAGCGGGGTCGCGTCAGCGCGCCTGCGCGGCGGGAAGCCTGGGGACGCGGTCCCAGCCCCAAGCAAGGCCAGCCCGGTACTTTGGGTTCGCCGGTGGGTCTCAGGGCTTGTCCGTGAGCTGCACCTCCCTTTCCCGCCCTCTAATCCTGTGATCGCTCTTGTTTTCCAGTGCGCAGCCTCTTTTTCCCGCGCGGTCTGCTCCTCTAGTTCACCTAGGATAATGGCGACAGCCGAAGGTGAGTGACTTGCTTTCGGACCCGCTAGGGTGCCCCCAACCCTCTGTCAGAGAGTTAGCAGACTTGTGGTCGCGTGCGGCCCCCGGGGTCAGATTGCAGCCCTCCTGGCAAAGTGCCCGCCCGGCTTCCCCAAGACGGCGCCTGGGGCCGGGAGCCTGCACACGTGGTCCAAGCGCTGGGAGACGTACTCTAGGCACCCGGGGCCTCAATACCAAGGAGAGGCCTCGGGACGGGAGGAGCAGAGTGGGAAAGTACTCTGGAGGAGAAATGGTCAGGAACTAGTGAAGTGCCTAGAAACCTTGTAATAAGCAGTTAAACAAAATCTAGCAGAATTTTTGTTTATTCTGGTAAAGTTATTATGCCAATAATCTCCTTTGCTCCAAG
>BDUI01002573.1:21323-45408 GCA_002335545.1 Apodemus speciosus | reverse complement strand
GGTGACTAGTACATGATTTCCACCATGATGGTGCTCCTCACTGAGGGTCCAAAGCAACAAAGCCAACCTACTATGGCTGAAATCTATGAAATCAGGACCCAAAAGAAACTCTTTCTCATAAGCTCAGTATGAGATTCTGACCACACATAATGACAATCAGAGTTTCAGCCCTTGACTCCAGACAAGAAACATGAAGTAGATACTTGGTTTAAAATCTGAGTAACACCATTCAGATAACTTGAGGTTGAGTCTAGGGGAAGTGAAGGAAGGTTTGGTCTCCCAGGTAGCAAGCACAGTAAATAAAGTCTCTGGCCTTAGGATTATAGGTCGTTYGGAGAGAGGGGACTTACAGGATCAGTACTCAGGAATGGAGAGCCTTGTAGAGGGTGTAGCTAAGAGCACTTGCTTGGTATGCATGGGTCTTCCTTGGAATCAGAATGTGTACTGGCTAGGCTGCCCAAGTTTCCTTAAAGTAGTACATTAAGGAAGTCCTCCAGGACGTAGTTGATTGTGTGACATCTACATAAGCCATATAATCAGTTCAGAACCTGGACATTCTCCTCTCATCGGGCTTTCAATCCACACTACTCCTGAACTAGATCTCAAAGGGAGGCTAAACAATACCTTTCCTTGTATTTTCCTCAGCACCTGACCTATCTTCACTAGGGTTCTCCTACATCCCTGTTCGTGCCCTAAAATAGCAATTCTGAAGCACCCGTGAGAAGCTGTGCCTCTAATGTGCCGCCTTCAAGCGACTCTCTACGGTTCCTTGAATTAGTTACCACCCGAAGAACTGGGAGTTTTCTCTCCCAGACTGTCGCCCGGCCACGGTCGGACCTCCGTGGTCTCAGCAGAATGCCGGCGGGGCGGCTTTGGGCTGACAGTTTCGGTGAGCGCCTCCTGAATCCGACTCCTCCTACCTCCGGTCACCTTTTGATTAGGAGTAGGGGCCTAAGGCAAACAAACCTCTTGCCGCAAGACTCAACGAAAACAGATTTCGGACGCCTCCTCCGGGACTTACTAGCTCGCGACTCCCGGCCGCCTAGCAACCACCAACTTCCTCCTTCGCCGGGCCAACTGGGAGATCCTCTTCCGGGGCAGAGGTCGCCCTACTCCTCCCCCACCCCCACCTCCTCCAAGATGGCGAGCGGCGGCAGCGGCGGGGTGTCAGTCCCTGCGCTGTGGAGTGAGGTGAACCGTTACGGGCAGAACGGCGACTTCACGCGTGCCCTCAAGACTGTCAACAAGAGTAAGTGTCGGGGCGGACCGGGCTGCCGGGAGGACGCCGCCCGTGTCCTCGCGCGGCTCCTCCGCACGGCGCGGAGGGGATCGCTGCGTCCTYAGGCTCGGCCCCAAGCCCGGGGGCGGGTCGCTGCCCACGGCCACCGGCGGCCGGAGCTCGGTCGCTTAGGGCCACGTGTACTTCCCTCAGTCCCCGCGAGACACGACGCGAGGGGGAGGGGGGGACTTAAAGAGACCATGGCGTCAGGAACCGCTTGCAAATTGTTCGTGGTGTCTTCGCTGTCGGATTTTACAAAGATGTCAGATCGACTTTTCTTCGTTCTCTTGAGCGAAGTGATCAAGACAGTGTCATGGAGGAAACTTTTTTGACTGGGGCTGGGCCAGGAGAAGGAACCTGTCTTGACACGTAGCATCATCCGTGCTGTTGCAGACAAGGTGGAAGCATTGCAGATTTGAACGAGAAGAGGTGTGAATGTCAAGTCTTTATTCACTTCCACGTACAAAGTCCTCCCCGTAGTGTTTAGCCAGAGAGAGAGAGAGACAGACAGACAGACAGACACCGTGAGTGTCCCAACATTTAAAATAACATAAGGAAAGTTAGACCTGCGTTTTTAGCCCCCATAAGYTGTAATTTCTAATTTTAGTTGCCTTCAATATGAGATTCCATGTTTTTATTCTTCACTATATCCATAATATGACCATGCTATATTCTGTACAGTAGATACACCTGTGTACGTTAGGTTTGGTAATGTAACTACCAAACCATTCAGTTGTACAAAGCATTAGTTACATAAAGGCTATCACAGTAACATAACTTTGCACCTTCAGGTTCCTGAGTTCCTATAAAACTATGGTGGTGGCCACAGGTGCATTAAGGAAAATAGCTGCTAATTAGAATTGATGATTGCCAAATTTCCTTGAATTAACATTAGCGCTTTAGTGGACCCACAACCAATATTTAGTATCGGTATAACGATCTGTAGCAGTTCTTTAATCAGCCAAAACTGTCCCTTCAGCCCTGTCTATTAATTTCTAGAAATTCCTTTGTCAACTCCTAAAGTGAGAACTGGCTTCCTGTGGTTGAAAAGGAGCGAGGGGAACAATGTTCCCAGTCATTTTGACACTGACATGCTGTTAGCACTGAACCTTGGTCGCCTGAGTTCTTTGTATTTCTCCTTGATCTCTTTATGGGAAAGGGAAATTTTGRATATTTCTTTGGAACATTCCAAAGATAAATCATGTCTACACTGTACTTTTTTGTTTGCTTTGCAGTGCTGAAAATGAGACTTAGGGCCTCACATATGTTAGGCAAGCTGTATTCCCATTTGTGTTTAGTGAAAGTGTGCGAGAGGAATGGATTTAAAGATGGCTTTCCTAAAATCTGTTCTCAAGTATTGCAGATCAACAAGGATGATGTAACTGCCCTGCACTGTAAAGTTGTTTGCCTTATCCAGAATGGAAGTTTCAAAGAAGCCTTGAATGTCATCAATACTCACACCAAAGTGTTAGCCAAGTAAGTAATTTTGAGTTGCTGTCACCTCACCATTGCTCCTCCTGCTCTTACCTTTGGCCAGCCTCTCTTTCCCTTATCATTGGTCTTCCATGAAGTTGGAAGACAAAGTAGTAATCTTGGTTCTGTTCTACTGGACTGTTGGGAAGAATTTAAGAATTTTATTCTGTTTGCATTTTTTGTTTCTCTGCTTGTTTTCTGTTTTCCTGAGGTTTTATTGTTTCTTCTTTGTATGTTTGTTCTGGATCTAAATTTRTGCTGGCCCAGAACTCACTATGTAGCCCAAGCTGGTTTTAAACCATAGACTCCTACTTCAGTCTCCTGAATGATGGGCTGTGCCACATTTCCAGAGCTGTCTTTCTTTTGAACTGCTAAGAATGGGGTAAACCATAAGAGAATGCAGAGYGTAACTGTGAAAAGAGTTACATACTCACTTTATGCTTGTAACCCAGCACAAAGGAGACTGAGGCAGAATTTCTAGATTGAAGCCATCTTGGGCTTGTTTCCAAAGGTGGGGTAGGGGAGCTGGTAATGGTTCATGGAGGGAGAATCTAGGGAGACAGCAATCACATATCTGTCAGCTAGACATGTGTAAGTTTACAGCACATAAACATCCACATTGACAGAGGACTTTACGGCGAGCTTGGCTCGACCTCTGGCCGCCCTCATTCATTGTTCAGGCCAAGACCTTTGAGTTGTTTTCAATTATTGATGGCTTTTTAAAAATTCTCATTTATCATTTCACAGAACATGAACTTCTGATTGTTCCTTGTTTACATTTGCTTTGATAAGTTTTTTTTTTTTTTTCTGGGTGGGGGATTATGGTTGAAACTTCAAAATCAATTTTAAATATYACATTAATGCAGATGAGTTTTAAATCTGGATATTTAAATAATTGCTTGCTTGGTTGAATCTTTTCCAGTTATTTATAGATACCATATTTTATTTCTAATTATTTTTTTCTTAATCATTTTCTTCATGAACAAGTTAACAAATATTGTATATTTTATTAAGTAGATTTAAGACACTTTCTTCTTTGGAAACAGCATCTCATGTCTCCCATGCTAGCCTCAAGCTCCTCAGTAGCTGAGTAAGAGCTTAGCTTTCTGATYTTGCCCTGTACTTCCCACATGCTCAGATAACAGGCATGTCCCACTGACCAGTTGTAGGTCGCTGGGCATAGAGCCCAGGGCTTTGGATGTGCTGCAAGCTGAGTTACATCCCCAGTCTCAAGATGYGGCCCATTTAAGTGTTCAGATTGTCTTTGTAGCTCAGGAAATCTTATATTGAGCTCTTCCATGATTGCCTTCTTTAATATTTGTTTCAAAATGCCAGTAGTTTTGTCAGAATTCCTAAAAACAAAGAGCAGATGAGGACACAGATGGAGCACACTGTGCCGCCCAAAGGGGTGTGACTGGGGGGCAAGTCACAAAGGTGGTTGTGACAGTTCCGTAGGTTAACGTATGTCGTGACAATTTTGTTTTCTTTACACACACACACACACACACACACACACACACACACACACACGAATGTGCTTTTGCTTTAATCCCAGGTGGAGAGAAGTGGGGCTGCTTTGCAGGCTGACCACGGCAGCTGACTGTATTTTTCGGGTGCTGTGCCAGAGGCATGGTTTTTGCTAGCCTCAGCTAATTCCTGAGATTGTATGATGTTTGGCATTGTGGGAACTCTTCAGAGGGTATATAAATGCTAGGACCCTGTCTAGGGGGTAGGGCGTGGGAAGTTGTTGGTCTTTCAGGGAGGGTTGTTTGTAGTAGTCATGTTCAAAGAAGAAACCAAAAGAAAGAAATTAGRTTCAAATCTGCCCCCCATCCTTCTTTCTCACCTGTCTAGTAATAGGGGGTGAAACAGGTGGGGAGGATTAATGGTGGGAAAAAGAAGAAACAGGAAGAAATTACATCCGGGGATCTCTCTCCCTCTCCCTTTTTCCCTCTCTCCCTCCCTCCTCTCCTCCTTTCTCTCCTGTCTAAGTGATTGGAAATGGAACGGCTGGGGGTGGGGAAGAAGAGCCCATGAAGTAGCAAAAACAAGCTACTCGTGTATGAAGTGCTCTGGGCAATCTGGCATATATAGTGTTCTCCATTATTAGAGAATAATCAGATCTGGTTTTGTTTTTGTTTTTTTCTTCAGTAACTCTCTGTCCTTTGAGAAGGCATATTGCGAGTACAGGTTGAACAGGATTGAGAATGCCTTGAAGACAATAGAAAGTGCCAACCAGCAGACAGACAAACTGAAGGAGCTTTATGGACAAGTGGTAATTACTGCTTTATATACCTCTTGGCARTCACCTCAAATAAACAATGCTCTACCCCAAACATGGAGCAGGGATGAGGAAATCTTGATGCTCCACAAAATTAGCCACCAAACTAGTTCTTGAGGTTTGGATCTGTTCTCTGTTGCTCTTCACTGGAAGAGTTGTACGTAGAGTATTCTATAAGCTATGACTTCCTCGGGGCCATTGTATAACATTTGAACTACTGATGAGAAGGGAGAAGGCCAGTGAGCTATGTATGTAGTTGAGATAATATTTCCAATATTAAACTAATATTCTATGTTTAAAATAGGGCAATTATGAAAGATAGGGATTTGGGAGATTTATTCTGTACTATATATATTTTATTCATAAAATCATCTTGAAAATAGACTTGAAATTTATTAAAAYTAGATTATTCATTTTATATATGTCTGGGTATCTTGCTTGCATATATAGTATTTATATCACATGCTTGCTTAGTGCTTATGGAGGTTGAAAGACAGAATCAGATGCCTAGAACTGGGGTAACAGATGGTTGTGGGCCACCATGTAGGTGTTAGGAATTGAACCCAGGTCTTTTGCAGGAACAAACAAGTACTCTTAACCACAGAGCTACTCTCTCCAGCCTCTCAGAATTTGAGACAAGATTAAAGTCTGATCTGAAAGTGCTATTAATGATGAGAGGACAGAGGGTATCTGGGTAGCTCTAGGGTGGCTCGGTCGCACATAGGGAACTAACTGATCTGGAGTAGCCGCTGTTACTGTCCTTTTGTTTATTTTGTTTTGAGAAATGGTCTGTCTTACTGTATAGCTCTGGCTGGCCTGGAATTTGCTGTGTAGACTAGGCTGGCATTGAACTCACGAAGATGTGCCTGCCACTGTCTCTTGGGTGCTGGGTTTAAAGGCATGTACCACCACACCCAACCCTGTTACTGTCCTTTAAGATCAATTTGACTTTGTTGTATGTACTTAGTACTRTCATGTGCAATATCTGACTGCTGAGAAACAAGAAGTGAACTTCTAGGGAATTTTAAGTCTTTGGTTAGCGTTTCTTTTTTTCTTCTGTTTACTTCACTTAGTAATCATTTTATATGCTTTTCTTTTTCATTGCAATTCAGATAATAGCATAGACTTTTATACAAAAATTTCCTTTCACAAACTTTAGGCATTTAGCTAAGATAAAGAGCTTTCAAATATGTACTATAATATAGATTCTTTCAAGTATCTGTTTTTCTAAGTATTAGCACACAACACTAGTTAAAAATAGATAAAGATAAACGCTTGGCTTGTTCATATTATTTTTAACATTCCCTTCTTAGTGGTTCCAGAAAGCATTAGTGTGGTCTGAAGACAAGACGATTAGTCACCTCTGACCTCTTGCTTTGATCCTCAGCTGTACCGCCTGGAACGCTACGATGAGTGCTTGGCTGTGTACAGAGATCTTGTCCGGAACTCCCAGGACGACTACGATGAGGAGAGGAAAACAAACCTGTCAGCGGTCGTTGCYGCTCAAAGCAACTGGGAAAAAGTGGTTCCCGTGAGTATGCTTCTGACCCACGTAGCCGTGAACAAATGCTCACACTGTCTGACGGGCATTTCTCTCTGTGGCAGGAGAACTTGGGTCTCCAAGAAGGCACACACGAACTCTGTTACAACGCTGCGTGTGCACTGATAGGGCAAGGCCAGCTGACCCAGGCAATGAAAATCCTACAAAAGGCTGAAGGTTGGGAGTTTTTAATGCTTTCTATAAATACAGTGTGGGATATGTAAGTTTAGACAGTCCTAACATTGCATTTGATATTTGTAAAATTATTTGATGAAAGTTACTGGAACAGTGAGAATTTTGAGTTTATCTAACCTATTTTGCATTGGCCCTATCTCTATTTCTGTTTAAGAATTAAAGAAGTTTATAAAATTTAATTTTAAAGAGTTTAAAGAGTAGGTCTTTGAGTAGGCTATATGAATACTAAATGTAAAATAACTGGCATTATTTTACTGTGACAAACAGTATGTAAAAAAAAAAAAATCATTTCTGGACCCGTGAAATGACTCATCGAGCAAGGACACTTGCCACTAAATCTGACGGGCCATGCTCCTGCTTCCACGTTACAGAGTGTGATTACATGCACATGTACACAGAATAAAAGCCATCAATTAAATTTTAAAATTGTTTAAAGAAAAATCATTGCACACATATTAGTTGTWGTTATTCTATTTTTTCTCCYACGTAAYTCCTCTGTGTGCATGTGTGCCGACTGTTGATAGTGCAGACATGTAGCGCCACTCAAGGGCGTTTACCCATGTAATATGTCTCACGTGCAGTTCGTGCTTTAACGTCTTTGATTGTAAAAACAGGGTGCTAGGGGTCTAGTTAGCCCCTCACTAGATCTACAGAGGCCATTTCAGGATAGCCAGGGTCTTCGGAGAAATCATGTCTCAAAACCCAGAAGATCAGTGCAGGGATGTTTCGGAGAATAAGAGACCGGGGGTTTAATCTCCAGCATCAAAACAGAAAACAGGAAAGAAGGAGGAAAGGATGAAAGAGGAAAAGAAGGCTTGGATGGTGTGGAGCAGATTTTAAAATTTGGCTTACAACCAGCTCCCGCTCTAGTTCCCGGGGATCTGATACTGTCCTCTGCCCCCGTGGCACCAGGCGTACACTTGCTGTACTGTCGTCGCCAAGAACTCATTTCTAGAATTTTAAAGAAATACTTAGGCTTGATTCACATATATACTTACATCAAGATCAACTGAAGGGGGTGGTAATGGCACATACCTTTAGTCCCAGCATTTGGGAGGCAGGGGCAGGCGGATCTCAGCGAGTTCGACAGTCAGGTCTACAGAGAGTTTTGGGACATCCAGGGTCTCCTGGAGAAATCCTGTCTCGAAAAACAAACAGATCATGTAGGTATATTTAGGAGAACAAGAACTTATAAATAGCACAAGTTTCTGCGTTGTTAATCACTGGTCGTGGGAGATGGGGAGCAGTGGTCAGTAGTGCTCGCCCTCAATGAATTCACTCCCAGCCCGGGCCTCACATAAAGAGCTGTGCTGGGCCTTAACTTAGCCGTGAAGAGCATTGGCTGCTCTTCCAGCCAACCCAGGTTTGGTTCCTAGCACCCACTAAATAGTTACAACCATATGTAACTCCAGGCACACAGATGCAGGCAAACACACATCTAAAATGAAAAATTTTAAACAAAATCTAAGCCCAAGGACAAATGTCAGTTTGTCGACTATTTGAAATCTGCCCAGGAACTAGTTTCTGCTTTTTGGAACTTTGAAAAGAATAGGAAATGAAATGCCCAATGATGCTAATTTTAAAACCGTTTTCCTTCTATAGATCTTTGTCGCCGTTCATTTTCAGAAGATTCAGTAAGTATTCAAAAAAACAAGTTTAATGCTTTTGACTAATACTAGTTTAGGAGGTTTCATTCAGCTTTGTGGGATAGACAGCACCATGTATTTGGTTCATATGTAATCACTAATTTTCTTTAAGAACTTGCCTTCAGCAAATCTCTCTGTGTTCTATATAATTTGCATCGAGACAAACAAACATCTTTCTGCACTTGCGATTTTTTTATATTTAATAAAATGGAGGGCACTTGTAATCCGAGCACTCCAGAGGTGGAGACGGGTAATCCCAGAGGCCCGCAGCCTACCTTGATCAGCATGTTCCAAGCAAGTGAGAATTCATCTTAAATAAGAAAGTAGATGGGGATGGAAAGAGAGCTCAAAGGTTAAGGAGCACTGGCTGCTCTCCAGAGGACCCAAGAACAGTTCCCAGCTCCAGGGCAGATGGCTTGCAACCACCGGTAATTCTAGCTCCTGGAGATCTGACATCCTCTTCTGGCCTTTGCAAGCACAACAGAAACATAGTGTGTACTCCACAGACATATAAATAAAAATAAAGCCTTTTAAAAAGTAAAAGTAGACGACCCCCAAGAAACAGTGTTAAGTTTGGCTTGTGGCTATACATGCATGAATACAGATACACAGAAAGAATGCAGCCTCCTGACTCAGTGCTCATTAGCATGCACACCAGCCAACCTTCCCGGAAGGACGGGAGGATATTAATCCTTCAGTGTGTGAGGTACCTTAGCTCCATCTGGAGCATCAGTTCAGAAGGCTACCTACCTCGGGTTTATGTTGTTGTTGTTTGTTTGTTTTAGTTGTTGGGATTGAATCTAGGGCTCTCAGGTATGCTAGGTAGCACTGTACCACTGAGCTAGCCCTCTCCGCCCCTTCGAGACGGGGGTCTCACCAGGTGCTGGACCTGAACTTGCTCTGTAGCCCTGGCGGGGTTTGACCTTTGTTTCCCTGCTTCATTATCCCTGTGATTGGGATTACAGGTCCATGACTACAGCCCAGCTGCTCCTTGCTTTACGTATAGTCCAGGAAGTGAACTTATGAGAGGCGCTGGTGCTCTTTTTATTTCTTTTAAAGATTTATGTATACGCACACTCCATTTCCATGTACTCCAACACACCAGAAGAGGGCGGGCATCAGATCCCACCGTAGACGGCTGTGAGCCGCCGCGTGTTGCTGGGAACTGAACTCTGGATGAGCAGACAGTACACTTAACCATTGAGCCATCTCTCCAGCCCTTAAGATTTATTTTGCTTTTAATTATGTTAATGTGTATGTCTTTGTGTGTGAGAGCAAATGTCCAGCGAGTCCAGAAAAGGACTTTGGACTCCCTGGGAGTACAGTTAACTCGCAGTCGTGAGCTGCCAGATGAGGCCTGGAACTGAGCTCAGGCCCTACAAGAACRGCATTTGTTCTAAGCACGGAGTCACCTCTCCAATCCTCAGAAGCATTTATTTAAAATATGCTTTGTAAGAAAACTTTTCAGGAATTTGGGGAGAAATTATCAAAAACACATGTTACTGACCACTACGTTGTATGTAACATACTTGTTCAAGATCTCCTTCCCATTGTCYCCAAAACAGTTCTCCACAGTGGCAGCTCTCAGCCGAGTCTCAGGAGAGACTCCTGCAGTTACATGGCTTTGTAAGGGTCTTACTATTTCAGATGTCTAAATCACTTGGTAAAAGCATCTGTCTTTCCTTTTCTACTTAGGATGGGACTGAGGAGGACCCACAGGCAGAACTGGCCATCATTCATGGTCAGATGGCTTACATCCTGCAGCTTCAGGGTCGGATAGAGGAGGCTTTGCAGCTTTACAATCAGATAATAAAACTGAAGTGAGTTAAAATGAAGCATCCTTCGGGGATGAGGCTTTTATTGGCTGTTGTTTAAAGTGGTTTTGGTATTAACAATTGCTTGTTCACAGGCCAACAGATGTGGCACTTCTTGCTGTAATCGCAAATAACATCATTACCATTAATAAGGTATGAACTCTCTGGAATTTCTACATAGTGGTTTATGCTGAGAACATAATTATCCCAGCTTTATTCTAGGGTGTGTTCTTTTTTTCCATGACAAAAAGAAACTTAGGTGTAACAAAATCATAGTGGAGAGTATTTTTAATTCATAATATTGGTGTTTCTGCCATGTTTATTCAAGTAGTAAATCTTTGTAGTTGTAGGCCTTGGGTTTTATAAAGTTTTACCTTTCTAGTGCAGAATCTCTGTATAAGTACATGGGTGCTTTACATTTCTTTCCTGAGTCTGAATTTTTTGGAGGGTTGGGGAGGGACAAGGTATAGGTAGGTGCTATGCTTTGACCTACCACTTACCCTCTATAAAGATTGCAGGTGTGGCTGTAGGTGCTTGTAACTTAGAGTGCTCTGCTAATCAAAGTACTGTGGTACTAATTACCAAGTGCAACATTCTTTAGATGGAAAAAACAGTTCAAGTTGAGATTTGAAATCAACTTAGTAAAAATAAGAGAAGCAATTAATGTTTGATTTATCATGCTATGCCAGGCAATTTTTCCTTTTTAAGGATTTCATTTCAATTACATGTATGTGTATGTCCGTGTATGTAAGTGCAGATGCCCAGGGAGTCCAGAATCGTCTGATTCCCCCTGGAGCTGGAGTTAGAGATGGTTGTCAGCTACCCAATGTAGATACTGTGGATTTGAACCCAGTTCTTCTGATTAAGCAGTGTATTCACTTAACTGAGTCATCTTCCCTGTCCCATGTGGACTTTTGAAATACTCAGTTTGTTTTTGGGTAGTAACTCCTTAATGTCCAGTGCGAAGAAGACTGAAAGAAGGCATTTGTATGAGGTCATGGCCAGGAAGTGTTAGAACATGGACCGGAATCCCATTTTCTGGTAGCAAAGGCTGTCCCTTGGTACTCACTGTGCCTCTCTGTACTGTGAGCGCGGTCTCCAGATGGGGGGCGGTGACATGGCGTAAGTTTCTAAGCATTGACGCTAGCATTTGAGTTTAGCAGAAGTACTTGATTTTGAAATGTTTGTCAGGATGAGTGCTTTTTATCAGATATACAATTGTAGGGAAGAGAATTATGAAATATTAAATATACATCTCTACCTAAATGTAATTTATACATTGAACTTTATTCAATTAGTTTGTTTGTTTGTTTGTTTGTTTGTTTGTTTGTTTGTTGGAGACAGGGTCTCTTTTTAGTTATCCTGAAACTTTGTGTAGACTAGGCTGGCCTAAAACTGAATRCTAGGATTAAAAGCATATGCCATCATGCCTGGCTCCACATTATTATTTTTTACTTTATGTTTAAAATACTTCATGTAATAGGTAATACTTAAGAAAGAAGTTTAACATTTCATCCTGAAAAGCCAAGCTTAGTTGTACACACCTATAATCCCGGAACTCAGGAGGCTGTGCCCAGAGTGTACAGTGCGACCTGCCTTAGAGGTGGGTGGTGGACAGCCCACCCTTTCCGGTGGTGAAATAATTATGTATGTTAAGTCGCTTGTCTTTATAATTCCTAACTACTATGTTTGGCAAAAGGTCTTTGAATTGGTAAATTTATGCCAAATCTTGAAGATTTCAAGGAAAAGCAACAACATTTTTACGTATGAAGAAAAATTTATGATTTGAGAGTAAGGATAGGTACAAAAAAAAATTTAAGATTACACTAAATGATATTAACATATGGAAGACCCTGAAAATACATTTTTTTTCAAAAAGTATCATGACAAAGTTTGAGAAAAATTTGCACATTATGTGCATAAAGAATTGATTTATGACAGGTAAGTGATACAGGAGCACCAGCTAGGAAGGCCTGTGTTTGTCAGGGTCCCGTTCTGCCAACCCAGGCGCCCATGAGCTCCAGGATTCCTCTGACAGCCTGTCTGTCAGGGACTGCGGAAGCACACTACTACTTCTGCCTTCAAATTGGTTTGAAGTATGGAGGGTTTTTTAAAGTAGGATTTATTTTTACTWTAGTCTGTAAATCAGTAAAGGACTTGGTTCAGAAGCATGGGTATTGGGGGGAGTAGCTCACCTGTAGTCTCAGACCTGGGAGGGAGGTAGAGGCAGGGGGATCACGGACTCAAGGTCACCTTAACTAACCAAAACCATGTAAGACTGTCTCTAAAAATAAAAATAAGAACATGCTTGCAAGTAAAGTATTTGCCTTCCGAATGCTTTACGACTTAGTTGTCTTGCTTTCTTAATGATGCACGCCACGCGATGATTTTGGTTTCCCTCCCCAGCCCGGCATGCTGGAGGTTGAACTCAGAGCCTTCAGAGTGCAGTACACACTGGTTGCCCTGCAGAAAGTTTCAGGAGTTGATTCTTCCTGTTTCTGTCTAGTTGAGAAAAGAGATGTTAGGACAAGGAAGCAGTGACTGTGTTGCATGCATGCTGTGCTGTCTGCTAAGTGGCTTCCATGGGGTATCTGCTGCAGAAAAAGTACCAAGGTTTACTTAGCCACGATTCGAGCAAGACGGTTACCTTCAGCGGGGCGGTGGTGGCACACGCCTTTAATCCCAGCACTTGGGAGGCAGAGGCAGGCGGATTTCTGAGTTCGAGGCCAGCCTGGTCTACAGAGTGAGTTCCAGGATAGCCAGAGCTACACAGAGAGACCCTGTCTCGAAAAAAACAAAAAAACAAACAAACAAAAAAGATGGTTACCTTCTTCACTATGCATCTAAACTCTAAATGGCATGGTTTGTAGAAACTGCAGGTACATTCTTTGTAGTCTTAAGTGACTTTGCGGTGTCCTGATTTCGTCCTCAAAAAGCACCAAACAGACATGCCGGCTCACGCCTGTACCCTCAGCACTTCAGTGCCTGGGCTGTAGAGTGAGACCTGTCTGCAAACCCAAAACTAAAAACAAAAGATCAACAATGGGAAGAGAAAACAAAAATCTTGGTCTTCCATCTAAAGACTTTGATGGCAGCGTTTTCATAGCTCTAACTAGACTGGGGGAAATGTGTGTCCTAGTAGCTTTGAATTGCAGTGATTTTGCTTGGGTGCACCAAGGCCCAAGGCAAATGTGGATCCATCTTGTAACTTTAGGCACCCCAACAAGTAGGTGTCTCTTGCTATGTACATGTGAAATAAGTAAGTGGAAAGGAGAGTCTCTTTGGAGAGTCAGCAAAGTGTACAGAGAAGTTTCTGTTAATCGTGGGTGGACTTTTTCTTTGTCAGGACCAAAATGTCTTTGACTCCAAGAAGAAAGTGAAATTAACCAACGCAGAAGGCGTGGAGTTCAAGCTCTCAAAGAGACAGCTGCAGGCCATCGAGTTTAACAAGGCTCTGCTCGCCATGTACACAAACCAGGTGAGTCTCTGTTCCCGCTGCCCCTGAACTACTTGGCACGTGAGGCATGATGGGTATTTGTATGATCTCTTTGTGTTCTGTCTTCTTTCCTTTCCTCTTTAGTATTAGTAATTTGGTTAAGTAATTCTCCCATTTCTCTAAGCATATGGCATTAGTAAGAGTTAGCAGCTGTGAGAGAGGACGCTTTCTCCTCTTACTTCCCTTTTAACTGTGCTGATGATTGACCTCAGCTTTGTTCATACTGTTGAGCTACATATCCAGCCCTTTCTTACTTTCCTTACTAGTCTTTCYGAATTAAAATGGAGTCATTAAAGACACCATTCAGAGCTAAGATCCAACTTTTATTTCACTTGATATATCACAAGTTATAGCTGTTAAGAGGTTCAGTTCTTTTTTTTTTTTTTTTTACTTTATGTGTTTTGTTTGCATATACATCTGGGCACCACATGTGTGCTTCCTGTTAGAGCCCCTAGAATCCAGATCCTCTGGAAGAGCAGCCAGTGCTCTTAACTGTTGAGTCATCTCTCCAGCCCCACAGGATTCAATTGTTTTTCTATATCCTAGTTAGGTTCTGAATTCATACTATAGAGCACAAGATTTTAGTCCACAAATGAGACGCAGTAATGTTTTTATTATTTACAGCTGAGCCAAGGTTTCTTGATGTTTGATTTCAGCAAGCAGTATATTTCTGTGGCTTTTCTATTTGTTGTATTGCTTTAAGGAAGAAATTCTAAACTTCATCTACCTGGGATTTAGGTATTCAGATGATCATTAGAGCTTGCCTTTGGCTTACTGCTTTTAGAACTCTCTTAAGTTCAGTAAATTCAGTATATTATAAATCTATAAATATAAATAATAAAATATGAGATGGATGCTATAAACTTATTTGCTTAACCCTGCATTTTTTTTTCACCTACTGTTCTACAAGCTGATTACTCCATCCTTATATTTTGGATTATTTAATGTTTACTTTTATTAATACACTTATTAATAAAGACGGGGCATCTTTTAGGCAGAACAGTGCCGGAAAATAGCTGCCAGCTTGCAATCCCAGAGTCCTGAGCATCTCCTGCCTGTGCTAATTCAAGCTGCCCAGCTCTGTCGTGAAAAGCAACATACAAAAGCAATAGAGCTGCTTCAGGTAAGGACATCCAACTTAATGCTTAATGAGGTGTCAGGTAGTGAAGCTGTTTCACTGCTGGTGCATTATGCTATAACAACCCACAAACTAGTAGGTAATGCACCGCTAAGTTCCAGTGTCACAATAGTTAGACTTTTAAGTTAGAACTTTTTATATGTTGTATTATGTTAACTTCTGTGAACTCGGAAGAATACTTTTCCATTTGGAGATCCATTCAGCATGAATTAGGGGATCAAGCTTTAGGCGTGCAATACCAAGCTATGTTTCCGTGATCTCTTGATCCCTCAGTGGATCCCAGTCCAATCATCAGTCAGGGAGCTACTGACTTGGTTTGGAGGATCCCAAACCAGTTCTCTTATTCCATTATGTGTTCCATGAGCTTAGATGGTGGGAAAATGGACAGGACAAAAATAGGACCACCGTGAGGGAAAGCCACGCAGCAGAGGCCTTGGAGAGAAGGCAGTAGTTGAGTGTGTCTTTAAATCAAGCGAGTCTGGAGCAGCTCCAGTATTTCCCCGTTAGTACTTTCTGGGAACTCCATGTCATACCTATGTGTGGACCTTGCTGTAAAGCACTGGTGTTGAATAAAGTGTCTCCCGGGGTGGCACACGCCTTTAATCCCAGCACTGAGAAATTACAAGGAGCCAGAGGCAGGAGGATCTCTTGGGTTTCAGGCCAGCTAGGGCTGCACAGAGAAACCTTGTCTTGTGGGTTGGGGGGTYAGAGATTTTGATCTGAAAACAGAAGTTTAATACTTTAAGCTGAGCTTTAAAATCTTATTCAGCTGAGATAAATAATTGTAATGTCTTACAGTTCTATAAATTAAATCAAAGTGTTTTTAACCCTCAACTAAAAAATATTTCAGGAATTTTCTGATCAACACCCAGAAAACGCAGCTGAAATCAAGCTTACCATGGCACAATTGAAAATTTCCCAAGGTATCAGTGTTTGACTCTAAGCTCTTGTTCGGTGGTAAAGGTTAACTATTGTTTCAAGCACACTAGACTGTGATCTTCCGCAGATTGAGTTGGTCCTGTGTTAGACTGATTCTTGAGCCTCGGGGTCCGTAGGAGAATGAGATTCATGTGCAGAGCACCCTGCCTTTCCYAGGCTGTCCCCTGGAGACGCCTGGCTCTGAGGTGTACAGTGAGAAAGGAGGCCCTTCGGCTTCTTCTGCAGTCTGGCTTAGGTTGTTCCTGTTTCCTGTGTGTTATACTTTGCTATGTACAGAAGTTACGAGATCTGATGCATTTGATAGGCTACAGAAAACTACATTTTTTAAAAATTAAGCTGGGTTATCTAGAATTGAGTTGTCTAGTGTGCTAACTGCTATCTTCCTGTATCTATTGAAATTTTAAACTGACCAAAATTAAATGAAATTTACACCCTGCTCTTTGAAGGTGGAGGCAGGAAGATTGTGAGTTCAAAGCTAATCTGGGCTACTTTGTTCCCTGTCTCAGAAACAGTTTTCGGTTTCAGTTTCTGTGCTGTAGTAGGTACACGCAGTCGGTGTGTCTGTAGCGGCACAGATGGACGGAACTTGAGGTTACAGAGGTAGATAGCAGATGGCTCAGGTTCTCAGGCGGGAGTAGCAGGTGGTCCAGAAACTTAGTTGGCCACAGTGGCTTAGACAGAAATGTCATGAAAACAGTTGGCATTTAGGAAAACCTAAAAATGAAAAGGGAGGGGGGCATTATACTCCAGTCTATAGTAACAGGTTTCAGGGGCTCCTGCCTCCTCCAGGTTGCCATCTGAAAAGGAAGAAATGTCACTCAACAGCCTGGAGTTGCAAGACCAGCTCTGCCATTAGTGACTCTGTGAGCTTTAGGAAAACATGGTTTCAGGCTTGAAGACAGTGCAGGGCCAGAGAGCTCATGCTATGCCACATGAGGAGCAGAGTTTGAATCCCTGACACTCACATAAAACACTGCCGTGCCAATACGTGCCAGAAACTCCACCCTTAGGAAGGCAGGGTCTAGGGGTTGCTGACCATGCTGCTTAGCCAAAACAGCAAGCTCCGACTCCGTGGGAGGCTGACTCCACGGTAAGGAGGGGCTAAGAGGAGGACACGCCACTTCTCCATGCTCACGTACAGTCACCGACATACTCAGCACGTGCACCACACTCACAGCACAAAAACAGCCAAAAAAAAAAAAAAAAAAGAAGTAAAAGATACTGCAAAAATATAACTGATGATCTCTTTCCCAAGGAAAAGTGATAGGATGGAAGTTTTCTTGTATTTTTTCCACAATATGCTGTAATCACCRATGGTGCTGATTGTCTTCTCCTCCTTAGGTAATATCTCCAAAGCGTGTCTAATACTGAGAAGCATAGAGGAGTTACAGCACAAGCCAGGCATGGTGAGTGTGTGTTTGCGTGTCTGCACTCGCCTGCCTTCTCTTCATTTGTACTATTTCCTGATGTGAGGTCAGGTAGGATAACAGCTTCTGTGCTCTGGCAGTCAAATGAGTTACATCTCATTTAGGCCACACATTACCCCTAAAAGGAGCCTCAATCACAGTTCTGACTATGGGACTCTTTTTTTTCTAGATTATGTCATATCATTGTTATTATTTGGGGGTTTTGCTGTTTTATTAAAACAACTTAAAAGTACTGGTCAATAAATTTAGTTCTTTATTCAAATATTGCAGGTTTAAGCAGGGCATGATGGTATATGCCTTTAKTCCCAGCACTCAGGAGGTAGTGGCAGGAGAATCTCTTGGAGTTTAAGTCCAGCCAGAACTACAGAGAGAAATACTGTCTCAAAGAGCCAGGTTTATATAGCTCAAAACTTTACAGGTTCATATAGCTGTGAAAGTGTTTTTCCAGCACTCACGGATTCGGTGGTAAAAGAGCAAGAGCTGTCTTCTTCGTGACTCTTTCCTCTAGCGCAGATGTTCACAGCTGGACACGGGTGCCATCTCCATGGTGCTCTCTTCGTTCATGGTTTAAGGCTTGTGTTGGCATCGCTGGGTTTTTTTATTAGAATTGTACCATCATATGACTGAAAAATATGGCCTTTTTTTTTTTTTTTTTTTTTTTTGCTATTTAAAGAATTTATCCTCCAGGCAGTGGTGGCACATACCTTTAGTCCCAGCTCTCAGGAGGCAGAGGCAGGAGGATTTCTGAGTTTGAGGGCAGCCTGGTCTACAGAGTGAGTTCCAGGACAGCCAGGGCTACACAGAGAAACCCTGTCTCACAAAACAAAACAAAACAAAACAAAACAATAACCTTTTTCTATTTCTTGTCCTTTCGCTGCCCCACAAATTCACCAGGTAAACTTTCACAGTTTAGACGGCGCTAGCTCCCAATCAGACTCTTGGGCGTCCTGTCCGGCAGTAGTTTGTATAAATGTACCAAATGCTTATTTCTCACGTCTGCTCTTATCAGACTGACGCTGCTTTAGAAAACGGTCTGTATTATAGAGAAAGGCATTCTTATTTGGAAAAGACTATTTTTCTAAGTATTTCTAGAAATTATGCTCTCTAAAAGGAATAAAGTTTATGGGGAATTAAGGACTGACAGAGATACCATTCATCTGTATTCATTCTTTGGTATTTTTAATTTTTAAAAACTGTGTTCTGAGGGTGTTCTGGAGGGTGCAGTCAATGCTTTTCCAGAGGTCCTGAGTTCAATTCCCAGCAACCACATGATGGCTCACAACCATCTGCAGTTGGATCTGATGCCCTCTTCTGGTGTGTCTGAAGACAGCTACAGGGTACTCGTAAATAAAAATAAATAAATATTGAAAAACCGTACTTTTTTATGAGTACACAGTGTACTCATAAATAAAATAAGTTAAAAAGTATGGGTTTTTTATATATAGACTATGTTCTTAGAGTGAAGGAAGACTCTTGATCACTGATTTTGTTCATGTGACCTTCGCTGCACAGGTGTCCGCATTGGTGACCATGTACAGCCACGAGGAGGATATTGACAGTGCCATCGAAGTCTTCACACAGGCTATCCAGTGGCATCAGAGCCATCAGGTAAAGGACTGGAGCAAAGTATCGTGGGKGCATATTCCCACCAGTAATGAATGTTCTACTGAAGCAAACATTTCAGAGAACTAAAATATTCTGAGTCACTATTTTAAAAATGGAAGGCTACTAGACTATCTAATTTTTATGAAGTGTGCCAGGTCCAAATAAAATTGTTACAAATAAGGAACAGCTGCAAGCTGAAACAAAACAGTTCCTTTGTGTTTTTAGAAGCTCTTCCTGTATATGTGAATACATACATATATACACTCAAGACATCAAGACTCAATAATGGCAGTACATTATTGGTAAGGAACTAAGAGCCTGTGGGTGGCTAACGATTAAGAGAGCAGTGTATAGGATGAATATCGTATCTTATCTAATAGAAGCATCTTCATTTTTCCAGTGTCCATCTCTGCATAGTATCAGCTTTACCATTCAGGTGTACATACATGTTATATTTACAGTTATTAACTGTTGGCAGTGGGAGGGCATCAGTGTTTTGGAAATTATTATGTTGAATTAACGTTTGAGAATGTGCCATATCGTTTAAGATTTGATTCTAGGAGAACGCTCTTTGGTTGGGGTTTCCTGCTGCTGCTGGAGACAGCACGTCAGGCCTCCTAGGCAGGCGCACTGCCAGCCCTGCAGTTCCAGCGTGTTTATTTTTGTAGGTGACCAGGACAGACATGGGTTATGTCTGGTTCTATAAACTGATGACTGCTTGTTCTGTCACTTAACTAAGATGAAGAATTTAGTGAGCAGGTCCATTTTAAAGTAGGATTTCACTCACGGGCTAGATATTTAGCTTAAAACTTTGCTGTTTTATTTTGTTTTGTTGAACCTGTAGCCCAAATCCCCTGCTCATTTGTCCTTGATAAGAGAAGCTGCAAACTTCAAGCTGAAATATGGACGGAAGAAGGAGGCGGTCAGTGACCTGGAGCAGCTGTGGAGGTAAGCGACCCACACCTTGTTCTCCTCACGGGGGTTTCTTTGTGTGGTAGTGGTGATTTTAGAAACTGATTATTAACATTTTTATTTCTTCTTTCAGACAAAATTCAAAAGATATTCACACCCTAGCCCAGCTTATTTCCGCTTACTCGCTTGTGGATCCAGAGAAAGCGAAGGCGTATCCTTCATGTCTAGTGTCTGGAGCGCCAGGGCTCTGCTAATGCCTGGATTTCATGCAGAGATTTTTCTATTAGAAATGTCAACTCATAGGCTTGCTTCCACCTAGTGAAAGCAAAATTTACCGTTCTGTGTCAGTATGGTTGAAAAATAGCAGTGAGGTGGGGAGGGGGTCACATACCCATAGCAAACAATGGTGATAAGATTCACAGGGCGGGGGAGTGGAGGGGGTAGCATGTTCCTTGCAATCCTAGCACTTGGGACGCAGGAGCAGGAGAATTAGGTCATCCTGAGCTATAGAGTGAGTTCAAGACTAACCTGGTTCAAGAAGAAAATTAAATATTCTAGTTGATCAGTTTGGGTTCAAAGCACTACACAAATCAGGCCATGTTCCTTGAACTGAGTTGTATATAAGACACTAAGAAACTACTAGTCAGAGCCTCCACACAGAGCCAGCCTGTACACTTGATAGATAGTTGGGAAATATCTGGAACTACATCACTGAGTTAAGGAAGAGATGATTAGTTTTCCTTTCAGAATACATTCAGTGTATTTGGTGCGAGTTGTTATTTTATAGGTGATTTAAGAGTATTTTTGCTGTTGATAAAGACCATCCAGGAAAGACAGCATTTTGCTGTTAGCAAAGATGTGTTGATAGATACAAACGTATGTTGTGTTCCTGAACCCTGTCTTCCTCCAGGCTTAGTAAGCACCTGCCCTCGTCTGATAGCATGTCTCTAAAAGTCGATGTCGAGGCGCTTGAAAACTCTCCTGGTGCTACATACGTCCGGAAGAAGGGCGGGAAAGTTCCTGGGGATAGCCAACCAAAGGAGCAGGGGTAAGGCTTTTCTAATTCAAAGTCTGTAAAACAGTTTATTTTTTTTTAAGATTTATTTATTATTATATGTAAGTACACTGTACTGTCTTCAGATGCACCAGAAGAGGGTATCAGATCCCATTACAGATGGTTGTGAGTCACCATGTGGTTGCTGGGATTTGAACTTGGGACCTTTGGAAGAGTAGTCAGTGCTCTTAACCGCTGAGCCACCTCTCCAGCCCTGTAAAACATTTTCTAAGGTTGATTTGAAATTATGTAAGAGAACATGAACGTGTTGGGATATAGTTCAGGTGGCAGAGTGCCTGCCTCACATTCTGGAGGCTCTGAGCTCAGTCCCTTGCATCACAAACTGGAGGACCAGGACGATCAAGAGTTCCAGTTCCTCCATCTTGAGCTACAGGAGACTCTGTAAAGATCAAACCAAACATTTGGTAAGGAATAGAAATGCATGTGTTCAGGCACACGTTTTATATGTGTGCAGAGGCTAGAGGGCGACATGAGTCCCTCCGTAGTTTCTGAGACTGTCTTCCACTGATGCTCACCTGGCCAGCTGGCTGGGTTGACTGGCTAGCCCTGGGCATCCTCGTGCCTCAGTCTCCCTAGCACATGGGTGTACAGAGAAGTTTGCCACTGAGCCAAGCCTTTTCTTATGTGCTTGCCAAGGCTCTGGACAAAGGTCCTCATCTTTTTTGCAATAAACAGTTTACCAGCTGGGCGATCTCCAGAATACCTCTTGATAAAGTTCGTGTGAGTGGAATTCTGTCTTGTCTCCTTCCCTRTGGCTGTCTCCACTTTTCCTACTCATCYCTACATGTTCTGCCACATCAGAACAAGCCTCAGACTGATCTTTTCTCCCTAGTTACATATGCACACAAACAAATTGTAAATAATTGCATTCTCTTTATACAAAATATGGAATTAAAGGCTAGAGAGATGGCTCAGTGGTTAGTTGTAGTGTGTGCTTTTCCAGGGGACCTGAATTTAGCTCTAAGCATCCATAGTGGGCTGCTTACAACCACCTCTAGACTCCAGCTCTGTGGGATCGAACACCCTCTTTTGGATTACAAAGGCATTCACACACATGTGGTGTACAATACACACGCACTCGTACACACACACACACACTTTTGAGCACTAAGATTAAAAAYGAATGTCTCTATGCCCAGAAAAAAAAGTCAGAAAAACAACAGTGTAGAGTTGGCTGGCTGAATCATCCTTCATTTGCCTAAGATATTAATGCACATTTGGTACATCCTTTGGTAATTCTGGACCAGAGGTCACATGGCTGGTTTTGCTGGTTTGGAGTGGAAGTCAGTCAGCTTCTCCAATGCATAGGAAGTTAGATTCTGCCTCCTCCCTTGTTCCCCGCACATTGACGTCTGAAATACTCGGAGACCTTCATGTCGAAGGTGTTAGATGTTGAAGATTTCTGTTTTGGTTCAGGATATGCAGAGCATAGAAGACACCAAGCATTTTATACTTTTAGTATTTTTAAAAGGCACCTCAGATGCTGCGGTGTTCCATACCCCATCACTTCAACTGATTCAGATTTCAAGCTTTTGGAGAACACCAAAATAAAAGAAATTCAGGCTAAGTTTCAAGTGAATTATTAAAGTACCATCTATTTAAATATTTAATATTTTCTCTAACATAAATGAATGGCTGCTGAAAATGCAGTTTCCTTCAAGATACTTTTCTATTTTTTCTTAATCATTATGATTATTGACTTTCTTTGAAAGATTGTGTGTGTATGTGTATGCCCATGTGCGCACACAGGGTTAGGCCAGAAGGCGTCCAGTGTCTCCCGTCTCGTCCAGCAGATGCCCGCTTACTGTGTCCCCTCCCACCTGCACACGGACTTTTTTTTTTTTTTTTGAGACAAGGCCTCATGTTGCCCTAGATAGCCTAGAAATTACCATGTAGACCAGGCTAGCCTTGAACCTAGAGCTCTTCCTCCCTCTGCCTTCTGTGTGCTGGCATTAAAGGCGTGTACCACCATGTCCAGCTACCGTGGCTTTCTCTTTTTCACAGTATTTATATAGTGACGGGCAGCACGCTTGTGCCTCTGAACTTCTGTCAGAACAGTCTGATGGGGAGGTCGAGTCGGTTCTTTCACTGTGTACATTCTAAGATTCAAGCTCAGGTCTGCAGGCTTTGTGGGAGGTACCTTAACCCAGAACCAGTCAGGGACCACCTACACTGACTTTTGGGCTTCAAATTTCCAGCACATTAATTTCATTAGACAATATTAGTGTTCTTTATACTATTAAATAGCAAACATTCAGTATATTTTAAAGCTATGTTTATCCTAGATATTGACCAAAGGGGGGGGGGAATATTAAACAGAACAAAATGCGTTTAAACAGTGATTGGAGTGGAGGTCTCATGGAGGACTTGCTGGGAGCATGTCAGGTGGACCAGTTGGATGAATGCTGTCAGTCTGGATGAGCGAGGAAGGCGTGGTCATGCTGCATTCTTGTGACATACACTTTTGCTCTCTTCAGCCTTAGTTCCGTGATGAATAGTTTTCAGCTGTATTGGGTGTGACATATGGATGTAACATATTCAAAGAGATGTTTTGTCTTCTTATTGTAGCTTTCAGAGTGCTTAATAATTAAGATATTTTCTTGATTTCTCGGTACCTGCTAAGTACCTACCTGCTTTTTCTTTTTTGCCAATGTTCTTAGTAAACTGCTTTACTGATTTAAAAAAGTAACAAATTTGTAAGGTTCAAAATTTGAAAACTGAGGCTAGAGGTATAGTTCAGTCTTAGATAACTTGCCTGGATATAGGAGGCCTTGATTTTGAGCCCTAGAATCATCAAAATAAATTTGGTTGTAGAGAAAAAAGAGAGTAATTAAGCATGGTGTCAACCACTTATAATAAAAGACATAGAGGGCGAAGCAGCGGCATCCCAGATTCAAGGCCCGCCTTTTCTACATAGTGAGCCAAGTGTGGTGGTGCTGGCTTGTACTACCAGGGTGCCGAGACAGGCCAGCCTTGGCTACACAAGACATGTTTTTAAGGGAAAACAAAAACAGGCTAGCTATGCCTATAATCCTAGCAGTTGGGAAGCAGAGGCAGGGGACCTTTGTGAGTCAAGGCATCCTGATCTACAGTGTGAGTTCCAGGCCCGCTGGGGCTACGTAGTGAAACCCTGTCTTTAAAAGTGCAAAATAAGTAAGGAGTGTCCGTTCCCCCGTCCATCTTCCTCCCTTCTAAGGCCATTACCAGTGGAAGCTGATCTCTGTCCTCCTAAGATTACCTGTGTATGTTCTCTAGCAAAGAGCTT
>BDUI01002572.1:127092-137579 GCA_002335545.1 Apodemus speciosus | reverse complement strand
TGGAAAAAAGATAGCCTTTTCAACATTCTTCTACAATGGTCCCTGCCAAAAAACAAGAGTTAACTGTTGTAATGGAGGCTAGACTTTGCATTGTTGCGACAAAACACCTGACAGAGCTCTTTTCAAAGAGGACAGATTTGTTTCTGCTCAAAGTTTCTATTTCTATCCACTGATGCGCATCAGGGTGAGGCAGAGCGTTAGAGAAGAGATGGCATAGAAGAGTACAGTTTGTTCCTTTATGTTGGCCAAAAAGAAGAGCTCAAGTCAAACAGAGTTTCAGAGAAATATAGTTCTCAAGGATATGCCCCTGGGGGCTTCGATAGCACCTCCTAAAAATTCCAGAAACCTTTTAATGTAGCACTAGGAAACAGGAAGGAAATCCTCAGTACATGAGGCTGTGAGAGAGATTTTATACTTAAAGCACAATGGCAAGGATCTAGAAGAATTGGAATCCTAAGACACTGTTGATAAGAATGTAAATAGGGGAATCTATTATTTTAAGAAAAAAACAAAAGAGTTCTCCTCAAAAACCCAGAATTGGAGATTTCCATATGACCCAGCCAATACATTTCTGAGTGTATGGCAGAAGAAAACAGGGATCTTGAAGAGAGATCCTGCAATCTTGTGTTCATTGAAGCATCATTCCCAGCAACCAATATCTGCAAAGAACTTAACTACCCATCTAGAGATGAATGGGAAGAGACAATTTGGTCTATACATAGAATAGAATACTATTCAAACTTGAAAAGAGACAAGGTTAATTATTCGAGGCAACATGGTCCCACTTGAACAACATTTCGCTGAGCTAGACCAGTTATAGAGGAACAAATACCACATACTCCCACATTTATGTGAATTTAAAAGAATCAGATTCATAGAAGCAAAGAGTAGAATGCTGGTCATCAGAGACTGAGACAAGGGGAGTTACAGGTTGCTGTTTCATAGGTATAGCTTCAGGTGTGTATATGAATAATTTTCAGAGATTTCCTAACAACGTTGCCACTGTATTTTATTTTACTATATTGTGAAAATAAGGCTCTGTGAAAACAGTAATTACAATTACTTCAATTTTTAAAACTAGTAGAATCACTGATAAGATTCATCTGCTACCTTTATTTTATAACACAAGAATCTAATTTCAACTCCTCTGTCAATTCCATTACCCAATATTTTACTGTATAACATTCCCTCAAAAATATGTTTGTGTTGTCGTTCTCATAAACCATGGAAAGTAAACAAAGCTTTGCCTATTAAAGAATAAAAATCTGATGAAAGAGGCTTGAAGAGTAGACTTAGCGCTTAAGAGCATTTGCTACTCTTGCAGAGGATATCAGCTTGAATCCTACATAGCAGCTCAAAACCATCTTTAACTGCAACTCCAGGGGATCCTATACCTTCTTTGGGGATCTTATATCTTCTTGTCTCTGTGGGCACCAGGCATGTGTATAGTGTACATGCATATATGCAAGCCAAACACTCATATACATAAAATTAAAAAAAGTCTTTTTGCCAAGTTATAAGATGAAAAGGTCTATTGAGAATTGACTTGAATYGCCAATCAAATCTATTTTGGAATTATTCAGCTGGATTCCAGATATTGAAGGCCAACTATTGAAAGCCAACTGAGTAGCTTTCAGAAAAATTGTGTCTCACTTTCTTTTTCTGTTGCTGTAATAAAATACACGGACAAGTTTAAGTTAAAGGAAAAAGGGTTTATGCTGGTTCACAGTTCTACATCATTGTGGGAACAGCACGTTACAGTCCATATCTGTGGAGAAGACACCAAAGCTGGAACAAGAGCTAGCTGACCACACTCAATTCACAGTCAAGAAACAGAAACCAACAAAATGCTTGTGCTCAGCTTTCTCTCTTCCTTTCATTCAGTCCAGTACTCAGCCCATGGAATGGAGCCACCTACTATGGGTGGGTCTTTACACTTCAAATAATGTAACCAAGAAAATTCTCTAAAGACATGTTCAGAGGCCCATCTCCTAGAGAATTCTAAGTCTGACCAAGTTAACAATTACCAATAACATATCAAGACCCAGAAACTTCCTGTGATGGCTACCCTTGGTGGCCAACTTGACCAGATTAAGAGTTATCTAGGGTAAAATATACTGTGTGTTTATGGAAGTATTTTTAGAGGTGACTCACATCTATGACATTGTCTGGAAGGGAAGACCTAAATATTAGCAATGCCTTCAACAGGTTGCCAGTTTTACAAAGAATAGTAAGGGGGGGAACCAACTTGGGCATAGGTCTCCCTTCTTTATCTTGAGCCAGTTTCTCTCAATGTCAAATCAATATCAACATTGTTTATGCAGTTTTCAGCACTCTGCTGGGATGGTTAAGATGTTCAAGTACTTAGACACAGAAAGCTACCAGTTCCCCTACCTTTCCAATATGTAGATGGACATTGTTGTACTGTCCCTTCACCATTATTTAAAGCCATTTATTAAAGCCCCATTTATAATATGTAGATATGACAGCTTAGTATATTCTCATAGCCATTACCTCTAAAGAAACCATAGACTAGCCTTCATGGAAACCTTTCTATCAGTCTTAACATTTGAGAACAAAAAGGAATCAGAGCAAAAGGAAGCTGGATTTTAAGAGAAGAATACAGTTGCTTCCAGGTAGACTAGCATTTATCACAATATTTCAAACATTACATTGATTCACAACTCCTCACTTTTACCTGGATAAGTTTTTTTTATTATTATTATTTTCTTTTTGTAGCACTGGCTGGCTTGAACCTCATTATAGACACTAGGCTGGCCTTAAACTTTGAGCAGTCATTATATTTTGATATGTTATATTTAAGTATTCTAGTTTCTTCATTATTGGATGGTGATATTAATAAAAAGATAGCCCTTTTTTTCTATGTGCTTTGCTTTCCTAAGCTTATCCTAAAACACATCCTATTTTATTATCAATGTATTTTTAAGTAAATAAAATTATAAAAATATATAAGTGGAGCCCAAGCTATAGATGATACTAAAACTGCATCAATTTCTGAACAAAGAGAAGTCTATCTTGTGCAATTAAACCACATGCAATCAGATTGCTAATCAGAAAGGTAGAAAATAGGACATCTTCCTTTATTGTTTGAAGGAAGTATACAGCATCGGTAGTTGGGCTGGAGTGCTCTTGATTGTTACTGTTGGGATAAGCCAAGAAATACAGGATGCTAGGAAAGGACTGTATTGTGTAACAAGATGACAGAAGGGAAGCATATTATGAGGAAAGTAAAAAAATAAATGTAATTGAAGTTGTAAATCACTGAGAGATAGAACTTTCTTCAGCAAATTAAAAGTCCTTAACAGATACTTCAATAAAAAGACACACAAATGGCAAATATATGAAAAATGCTGCCTATCATGAAAATCCAAACTAAAACACTGGACTACTATGCCATGCCTACGAGGATGGCCAACCTCCAGATGCAAATGCCAGCAGGGATATGAAACAGTAGGAACTCTCATTCATTGCTTATTGCAACCGTTCTCAACCTGTGGGTCACAATCCCATTGGGAGCCAAATGACCCTTTCACAGGGGTTGCATATCAGATGTCCTACATACCTGATAATTTACATTATGATCCATAACAATAAAAAATTATAGCTATAAAGTAATAATAAAAATTTTATGGTTGGGATCACCACAACAYGAGGAACTGTATTAAAGGGTCTCAGCATTAGGAAGGTTGAGAACCATTGACTTATTAGGATGCAAAATGATAGAGCCACCTTAAAGCACTGGATTATGCAAACTAATTATACTGTTACCCTAAAAATCTAGCCATCACATTCTTTGATACTTACTCAAATGTACTGAAAACTTATGTCCTGAACAACACCTGTGCATGGATGCTTATAGCAGATTTATTTATAATTGTCAAAACACAGAAGCAACCAAGATGTCCTTTAGTAAGTAAATGGATAAATAATGGCACATCAAGATGTGGGAAATTATTCCATGCTAAAAATAGATGAGCATCAAGCCCTGAAGAGATGTGAAGGAAACTTAAATAGCTGATGTGGCTTCAATTATCTGACATATTGGAGACAGCATTCTGGAGAGATTGAAAAAAAAAGGCAGTGGTTTCCAACAGCAAAGGACATGAATGGGCCAGGCTCAGAGGACATAAATTTTAGTTTTATAGAAGTGCACTCTATATTCCCCATGTTCTGATCCATATCTCACATGCCCTGTTTCTACCTCTCACCTTCCCACAAGTCCCCTCTATTCCTCTAGACAGTTTCATGTTATAGATATAGGTAGGATTTTCTATACCTAAATAAAATCTGGGAGTCTTAAAGGAGAGAAAACATATGCTATTTGTCCTTTTTGAGAATGACTTCATTTATTTAAGATGATTATCCCAAGTTGTATGCATTTTTTTTTACAAACAACATAACTTCATTTCCTTATCCATTTTTCTGTTGTTGGACCTCAAATTAGGCTCAATAACATAGCTATTAGAAATAACACTGAAGTAATTATTAATGTGAAGGTATCTGTAATATGTTAACTTGGGGTCCTTCGGGAAAATACCCAGAAGTAGTACCTTTGGGTCAGACTAACAATCTAGTTATATTTTTAATGCCCATATTGACTACCGAAGTGGCTGGATTATTTTATATACCCACCAGTGGTAAATAAAAGACTCCAATTTCTTCACATTTTTGACAGCATTTGTTATTTGTTTTGCTTTTCTTTTTGCTATTTTCTGGTCCTTTCTTTTTACTTTTCTCTCATATATTACATCCGACCACAGTTTCCCCTCCTTCCTGTCCCCCAGTCTTTCCTCCTACTGCTTCTCTCCCCCACATCCTCCATCCTGCCTTCCCTCAGAAAAGAGCAAGCCTTCCAGAGACAACCAAATACTCCATAACAAGCTACAATAAAACCAGACACATACCATCACAAAAAGGCAGGACAAAGCAGCCCAGTATTAGTGAAAAGGGTCTCACAAGTAGGCAAAAAATCAGGAACAGCTCCCACCCTCACCTTTAGTATTCCTACAAGAACACCAAGCTACTCAGTCATAGCATATATGTAGAGGACCTAGGTCAGACCCCTACAGGTTCCCTGATCTCTCAAATTCACAAGAGTCCTGGTCAGTTGATTCTGAGGGCCACATTCTTGTGGTAGAAAAGACGGAACCTTGGCGAAATTTTGATTTCTGTGTTTATGATGACTGGTGAAGTTATGAATATATTTATTACATCGTTGTCTTTCATCCTTTGATAACTTTTTGTTCATTTCACTGGGCTCAGAAGAGTCTTAATAGCAGTAAAATGGGTATGGTGATATCAGATAATGCCTATAACATCTATCAAAATCCATAGAATGCACAATAGTGAAATCTAGTATAAATTGTGGGCTTTGGATATAAAAAGGGTCATCATTTTTAATAAACATAATGTTTTGGTGGGGCATGTTTACAGTGGGAGGCTTATACATGCTCAGTGGCAGAAAGTGGATGAGAAATCTCTGAATGTTTTTCTCAATTTTTCTGTGAAGTCAAAACTTCTCTAAAAAATAAAGTCCACTAAAAAACTGCAGTTGCTGGGCAGTGGTGCCACACACCTTTAATCCCAGCACTTGGGAGGCAGAAGCAGGTGGATTTTGGAGTTCAAAGCCAGCCTGGTGAGTTCCGGGACAGCCAGGGCTATACAGAGAAACCCTGTCTAGAAAAAAACAAAAAAATAAAATAAAAATTAAAAGCTGCAGTTAGGTTAAGAAGAGCACACATGGCTGAGAGTAGTCACTGGGTGAAAATTACCGTCAATAAGTTCTTTCAGTTGGCTATAAAGTTTCAGAATAATTTCTCTCTGTTTCTTTTTTATTCTTATTTCATGTATTACATACTGTTTGCAGTTTCCCCTCCCTCCCATCCCCCAGTCTATCCCCCTCCTCTCCAGATCCAACCCCTCAAAAAAGAGCAGGCCTCCCAGGGACATCAGAATATATTTTTAAATAACATTCATCTTTTGCCACACATAGCTAAGAATCTCAAGTTATATTTACTAAGGTGACAATAAGAAAAACTAGGCAGAATGCATTGGAGGGTTGTCTGTTTATACTGGAATATAAGAGAAAATGAAAAAGAGAGAGGGCAGGGGGGGGAAGGAAAGAAGCTTGCATTATATAGCATTATATACTGGGGCTTTTATGCTTTGGAGAGCATACCAGAGGATCAAAGGCAGCTTAGTTAACATCCATTATAACCCCTACAGTGGTAATGCCATTGGGACAACAGCATCTGGGGAAAGAAAGACACAAAAGGTGTAAATTTCTGAGGGAAACTTTAACATCTTTCTACCCCTGGTTATTATTCCCTTTCTAGGTGTTAAGTTCACAAAAATACTTCAAACTGAACAGTCATTCATAGAACTAAACCCATCCAATAGCAAAAGTATAGTTTTTTTCTGTCTTTTTTTTTTCATTTTAAAAATTGTTTTTAGAGACAGGGTTTCCTCTGTGTAGCCTTGGCTGTCCTAGACCTCTGTGTAGACCAGGCTGGCCTCATATTCACACGCCTTCATCTGCCTCACGAGTGCTTGGAGTAAATGTTTCTGCCTTTAATTCCAATTCCCAGAATWACTATAAGAGAGGGGGACCATAAATATTCACATAGTCTCTAGAACAGCAAAAATGTGCAGCACTGGCCACATATTAACCACATATTATTTACACATTGCTCCAAATTGCTAGGCTAGACAAAATGGCAATTTCTAAGAAATGGAAGGATTAAATGACTAAGATGATCCACATCCACTTATTTAGTTCTCTCCTATTTCCAGGATCATAGCTTACACAGAACTCAGAAAACCTCCCCTCTGACCATACTTCTGTCCTTTGGCTGACAGATTCTAAAACTACTCCAGAAAGAGTGCTACACAACAAATGACTAACAGTCATAGGAAGCACTGCCTTAGCCAATTGTTGCTACTTTGTTTCCAACCCAATTCCCAGGTAAAAGAAAGCTCAACTCAACAGTTAACAAAACAAGCTACAAGCCTAGATTGGGTAACCTCCCACTATACTACTTTATTTCCATCTATATTATCCCATATAACTTGTGGTTTCTCTAGGCCACGAGCTTCTCTTTCCCTGCTGCCTCTCTGTTTTCCCCTCCGTAGCTCCTCCCCTTCCTGTCCCCCCTCTTCCCCTAGATTCTCAGCTCCTCCCACTTCTTCCTGCCCAATCATTGGCTCGAGCCTTTATTTGAAAAGTTAAGGTGGGGAGAAGGTTCACAAGGCAACCCCTCATCTGCAGCCCCTCTGAGGAGTGGAATTAGCACCAAAATACAAGCCCAGGGCTATCCACAACAGCCAATCAGGCCCAGCTCTGCACATTACTTCTGGCTCTTTTGCAGGAAGACATTTCAATGGCAGATATTTAGAGTGCCTCATATGTACCCATGGCACATAAATACATTTTTCTATAGAGATACATGGATAAATAAGACAAGAAGCTTGCACCCAAAATATGTTATATCTAAACAAAGAAGATACATACATGATACTATCCTATAGGATGGTTATGACTGGACTACAAAATTCTACCCACAGGCTCATGCATTGGAGACTTAGTCTCAAGCCTTCAAATATTCATTCATCCTTTGACAACTATTTGTCTATTTTTCTTGGTTCAGAAGAGTTTTAGGAGCAATGAAAATTTTCATTATGGTGGTATTGGATAATGCCATTGTGCATATATAAAAATCCTACTATTTGGGGAGGTTTTTGGAATGTTTGGGAGGTAGGTAACAGCTGGGGAAATTATATCACTAGATTCATGTGTTTAAGAACGCAGTCTTCCATGAAGAATAAAGCTCACTCACCATATATTTCTGCTACTGTGATGTTTTGTCCAAATTCATGGAGCCAAGGAAACATAGACTCAATGCTCTGCAACTGTGAGTCAAAATAAATCCGTTCTCCCTAGGGAACTAACTAATGCAATGACTAAGTAAATCCTAGACCTTCATAGAAACAGAGAAAGATGTAACTATGTGGCATCTGAAAAGATTAAGGCCAAGAGGTATTGTGATGAAAATCACCAGTACATGTTTACTAAGTATTTACYATGTGTTCTGATTCTATAATGAGCCTTTTTCATAAACCATCTCATTTAATTCTCATAATCAAATAAAGAGCCTCATCTACACTTAATGGTATGAAAAAAAGTAAATAGCATATCCAAAATCATGTAGCTAGTTAAAACTTGGAATTAGTCTGCTTTAATCTACATGCTTGGGTCCCAGTTTTCAAGATGATAGTAATAAGAGGTAAGGCGTTGGCAAAGTGATTTAGTCTTGATTGCAGAGCCCTCGTTATTAGAATTAGTACATTTAAAATAGAACCTAGGAGATATAAGCTCCCCACAACACATAGACGCTCTAGGAATTGGACTCTCATCAGACTTTAAATCCATAGACACATAGGTTTCATGCTTCCTAACCTTCACAATCATGCACTGAATGCAATGTATCCAGCCTACGGTATTCTATCCTCAAAGCACTGCAGATATAATCCAGATCTTTCTGACTCTCCAGCCAAAGATAAGGCTTTTTGTTTGTTTTTAGTTTTGTTTTTGGTGTTGTTGTTGCAACTTTATAGAGTTATTGGCTTCCTTTCTTCCTTCCTCCCTTCCTTCCTCCTTTCTTTCCTCTTCCTTCTTCCTTTCTTCCTTCCTTCCATTCTTTCTTTCTTTCTATCTTTTATTCAGTATGGCCCAAACCCTATTCTATACTAATTAAGAGAAAAGGCAAATTTGCCTCTCAGGAATTAAATTATAATGAAAGGTAAGTTCTCTTAGGGAGAAAATGACATGTAAGATGAGATCTAACAATTGCTTAGAGCAAAAAGTACTAAAGGACATCTAGGAAAGACTTCCAGATACATCACTGTAGTGCAACCAAGTTAAATTTGTTAATTTGATAAACTAATAGACCACATATCAGAAAAAAATAGGCACCTAACCAAAACAAACAAAAAGAGTTACAGGGTTATGTTAATTGGAAGGATAGAAGAATAGAGATGAAATTTAAATGAAATATTGTTTGGGTAGTCCTGAGGAACAGTGAGGGCATATGTAAATGGGTCAATATCATTCCTGGGATCAGAAATAGATCTGGGGTCCTGTCTCCTTTGAAACTAGCGAATTAAGACAAATGTGTCTAAAATCCTTTATTTGAAACTCAACAACTGGATTGGAAATTAAGACTGCTTTCAGACAAGAATGAAATGTTCCATTATTACTAATATGAGTCACAGGACAAAGGTTTGAAAATCCGAGAGTATTTTATTCTTTAGTTGATTTCCAAAAAGAATCTTAGTTCATTTTTACAGGTTCGCAAAGTTCATCCTCCAACTCTAATGACCTGAGTGTGAAGTAGCAGAGACATTGAAAGGTAAGGAGGCGGTGCTCAGCACAGAAAGAGAGTCATTTAGCATTCTCCTGTGCTTTATAGAAGGGAAGAAATAACACGGGAGGGCAGAGGTGAACTAAGATGAAGCAGTACTGTGTAGAAAATAGTGTGACCCTGTTCATAACACTGAACAACGTCCGTTAAGTTAAAGATAGATTATGATCACAACAGCAGTAAAAGAAGCAGAAGGGGGGAAATCTCTGTTTGCTTCAAGTCTATAGTGTAACAGATTAGCCAAAAAGTTTTAAGTGAGTTTGTATTTACACACGTCACAAGGAAATTTTACATCGTATATCACTAGTGTAGCAAAACCTATAAGCTGACTTAAAATATATAGGAGACAGGGAAAACTGAAAAATGCTATCTCAATCTACAAGGAAAACGAAAAGAACAGAGCTTACTCTGTCAAGAAGCAGCTATCAGAAATCAAGTTCTGTCTCTATTAGTGAACAATCACCAAACTCAAAAATATATACAAGAGAAGTCACAATGGCCTATAAGTAAGCAGATGAGACACACAAAATATCAAAAAAAATTAGAAATTTAAAGCTTAAGACACTGTTTCCACCTGCCTTTATCTTCCTCATGAAACAGGTAATTGCTTGGGACTCTAATGACCTCCGTCTGAAGGTAGGACAGTCAGTTGCAGTAGCTAATGAAAATCAGGTTCCCCAGCTGTGCTGTAGAAATACTGAGAGGATGATAGACTGTCAACAGAATGCTCCAGGGTAAGGACTCAGAGACAAAGAGAGTTAAATTTAACTATCAAAATGGAAGCTTTGTTATTTTAGCAACTGTATGTTATTTTTATTGACAGAAAATACCTAATATAAAGAATTTCAAAAGAGAAATGCCTTTGACTGACTCCTCCTGGTTTTAAATATTTCAGCCCTTTTTTTAAAAACAATTTTTTATTGGATATATTCTTTATTTACATTTCATTTCCCTTTTCCTGGTTTCCCCGCCCCCCAAATGTCCCATATGTCTTTTTCCCTCCCCTTGTTCCCCTATTCACCCTTTCCCACTTCCCTGTTCTGGTAT
>BDUI01002572.1:101456-122298 GCA_002335545.1 Apodemus speciosus | reverse complement strand
TATTCCCACCTCAAAAGGTCTGGATTAAAATTGGGTCTTCTCATTTCAAATGATTTAATTAAGAAAAATATCCCTCACAAGTCTGTGCCAGGCCACTTGCATTCTAGTTAATTCCAGATGTAATCATGTTGACAACCAAGAAGAGCAATCACAATTCCACCCTTGTCAACTTGACATGCAATCATATCTCCTTAGGACATGCTTAATTTTCTAATGAAAACAAATAATCAGATTATAATTATGCCTAACACACTATAACTGTGTCATGTACAACCACAAACACATTATAAATTTTAGAATATTTGGCAATGTCCCTTGAGGGATATTCTTTATAATCTCAAAACTAGAATGTGATAACTGCTAATATTCTCTTAATTGATATTACATTATATTATAAAGAAATCCAGGAAAGAAAACAAGTTCTTAACAAAATATGACAAGAAGCCCTCATGTCAATTATAACCTTTGTTTCATCTACTACGATTTTGTATTTGTTCCATCCTCAAGAAGCACTTTAGCAGGTTTTGGATCTTTTCCTAGAAGAGTGGCCCATATCTTCATTCCTGATGGGTCTGTGTCATTTGTCATCCTGCCTGGATTAGGCTGTTGTCATTTCCCATTGACTTCATTCACAGGACATGGTAGCACCAAGAGATTCCCTAAAGGATCTCCTGCACTCCAGACAACATCTTTCTTACCTCCATTATGGAGAGGCTATCCACTTTCCCCATGGTAATCTTGACCAATTACTGCTCCTAAAGATAATTGAAGCCCAAAGTGACAAGGGGAAAAATAAGCATCAGGTTCAATGGAATGTTTGTTTTGGCTCTTGGCAAGAGCACTCTGAACTCTGGAATCCAAACTTCTAGGGCAGCAGAGCTTAAGGTCACTGGAACAGGAAGCAAAAGTTTTTTCCTAGTGGGTTACTAGAGGTGATAGTGAGTGAAAATATTCCCTTTTTTGTATTTTTATTCCTAGACCTGTGGATATAGGAGAAACCATACCATGTATTGGACACATATACTGCATTCTGGAGGAGTCTGCCCCAGCCCTTCAGGATGCTTCCACCTAACAGGCATTGTAACTATGTCTTCAACAGGCCATTCCATCTTTCCATTAGGCAAGCTTCTTCAGGATGATGAGGAACATAAGACTAGTGGATTCCGTGATCATGGACCCACAGAAGTATTTTTCTGGCTGTGAAATGAATTCTTTGTTCAGAAACAATATTGTGTGGAATATCATGATGGCAGACAATACATTCTGTTGAGAGGCCAAATCTTTTAAGTTCAGACTTCATTTTAGAGAACCTGACCTAAGTTTAAACTCAAGTAAACTAAAAGGCTGGTACCTAGCATTAGTTTCCAAGTTGCCCCCAACAAAACCTGAGCCTAGCTCCAGTCTCTAGGCTAATCCCCAATAAGACCAGAGTTTCCAGGTTACACCCTCAACAATACCAGTGTTTCCAGGTTATTTCTCAAACAAACCTGCACCCCAGGTTACAAGCCCACCCCTGCCTGACGACCACCAATGCAGAGGGAAGCAGAAATTAAGTTTATGATATGACTCCTAGCACCAGCCATTTATGCTAATGGTCACAGTAGCTTTCCAATGAGATGCTTGCACACTCATGCCCTGCTTGCTGCTTACTATAAAGCCTTGCCCTGATTGACATTCGGGTTCCCCCATCACCAAAACTGTCCTGCATGGTTGCTGTGCATTTGCAGGGCCCATGCTAGCTCAAATAGAATAAAGACCCTGCTGTGAGTTCATCAGATTGGCTCCTGTCTGCTTTTTGAGGAACCACTAACATTTCCCTAGCATTAAGTCCACAAATGGTGGCAGTTCATATTCTAGAGCCCATATATAAGCCCCCATCTCTGCCACCATGACCACTTTATTCATGGTCCCATTGGGCAATGACAGAGAAAGCTAGAGAAAGAGGTTAACAAGCCACAGAATGGATGGATAATCCTATCTACTTGATTATTAAACCCCTCTTCAGCTGAGTCACTTTTTGATGAGATTTACATGGGACACAAATATCTTCACATCCTTTGACCATATCTAGCCACATACTTCTTCCCCAAATATCTTTCTTACCAATTTTCCAAACATATTTGCTACAAGTCCCTGACCATGCTGCCAATCCATTGGCTATAGCGCATGAGTCAGTGAAAAATCATACATCTGGCCATTTTTCCTTCCAAAAATAATGTGTCCTGCCTGAAGTTCTGCCTACTGTGAAGATTTCCCTTTGCTGGTGTCTTTCAGGATTGTCCAAGGTAGGGGTTGTGAAGTGGAAATTTCTGGACTCTTTGGAAACTCAGTTATGTCATGTGATGTTTTGCTAAAGTAGACACAGGTGAGAGATGTTTTGCTCACCTTTTATCACATCACTGATCTTCCCCTCTTGTAACTCACCAAAGAACTTCTCATAATATTCCAGTGGTGTCTTGCTGCTTCTGTGGATCTGGGCCAACTGGTGGAGCCTCACAGTTTCTTCTGGATAGAACTGTCATTGCTGATTAATGAGAGATAATTGCCAAGTGGACGCTGCTGCTGCTGCTTGTTGGCATTTTGCTAGTGGACTGGAGAGCTGACAACTAGTATTGGAATAGTCCCAAARAACTATTTCCAAACAGGTCCACAAGCTCTGTTTCATATTAACCTTTCTTTCCAACTACCTCTGGTGGATGGCGGGCTAGAAGGGAAGTTAAAACATTTAAGATGGGAGGTTGCAGTGTTTAAGAATGCTTATTAAAGTAGGTTTTGAAAAATCTAAACTAACAGKGTTGTGATGATATAGCTCTGAGTAGTGCCTGAATGATGTGCAGGATCATCAGTAAACCTGAACACCCTTGCCTTCTCTTCCTCAGTCAGTCAATCATAGGGCACACCAAATGAGTCTAGAGGTGCATGCTTGGGAGCAGATGGCATTGTAGCAGGAGTAGCAACCATAAACATTTGGACAACTTCTTCATATAACTTGCTTGTATCTTCAGAACCTGATTGGGCCCAATCACATATATACCACTTCCATTTGATAATAGATTGCTGCTGTGCACTATCTAATTTATGGTTTGGCGAGTCAGATAAAACCCAGATCATGATGGCCAACTTAGGTCACAAGGTAACTTGGAGGTCCTTGGTCAAATGATCAATTTCTACTAAGCCCAGAAGACGTGAAATAATGCCATGCAAAAGAATAGTTGTCTGCATATGCTGGTAGAGGCAGGAATAGCCATCACAATGTTTTGTTTTCTTTTGGTTTTATGACCCAATTAGTTTCATTACAGTTGCTTATAATGGTATGAATGGCCTCTTTACATACGAGTGACTACACCATGGAAGACTTCTCTCCCTCCCACATCAAAACAAACTAAAAAGGAATATATAAGCTATACATGAAGACAAGTCATTAAAAGACATAAAATCCATATAGAAATGTGGTACACATATAGAAATGTGGTCCACATATAGAAATGTGGAACCATAAATCTAAAGTAGCTTTAATCTTCAGTAAGGCAAATGTGTTCTTCAGTGATAATTTTTTGTTACTTTTAAGGTGTGTATTTTAATAAACTGGTCTCAAGTTATTGTATATGCAAGTCCTAGATGCCTTGACACCTCTGTGCATTTTCAAGGAGACCAAAAGCAGTGAATGATGGAGGATCTAGATTCTTTGTACTCCTCCTTGAAAGTGGTTAATAAGACCAAGATAGAGCCACTGCTCCACACAGAATATGTGCATTTAAGCGATTGATAATCTTGATCCTCATGGTACTAGGAGCCAGAGTAGTGATCTCCTTCTTCATCCTGTCATTGATACCTGGTCATAGAGTGGTGCATCCAGACACCACTGTGTTGGCACAGAGGTTTTTATTTTCCTTGTTGCTGCTTTTGTTTAAGATTTTTTAAAATATTGGCATCACACCACAATGGAATTAAAGATAATTTCTTGGATGCTGCAGGATTCTATAGCCAGGAAGGAATGTTGGAGGAGACTCTCCAGGTAGTGTACCTACTCATTATTAATAGTGATGATCTGGCCATCAGGATGCTCATAGCTCCTCTCCAGAAAGAAGAAAGACATAATGATGGTTTTATCTTGCTCAGAGAGTCCATGGTGACATACAGCGGTTTCTCCTTGAGGTCATTCTCAATTTCCCACTGGAGTAGGTGAGGAAACTGTAGCCACATTCAGTCAGGATCTTCATGACATAGTCTGTTAGATCCAAGCAAGCCTGAAGTCTATCACAAGTTTGTGGTAAGACCAGGAGCATCCAGGATAGCACCTACTGAATCCCTAAGTACATGGCTTGGATGTAGAAGGTCTAAACATGATCCAGGTCATGTTTTCCTGATTGGCCTTGAGGTTCTGGAGGTCTTTGATGAGTAACACCAGGGTGTCAGTTGGGGGTAAGCAATGCACCTTATTGTAAAAGGTACGGTGCCAGTTCTTCTATGTGTCATCCCAGTTGGTGACAATGTTGTGCCCAATGGACTACTTCAGGGTCAGGATGCCTCTGTTGTTCTAGGCCTCATTACCCATAAAGTTCTTTTGTGCTATGCCCAACATCACACCCTGGGACAGAAGGCATCCAATTATGGAAGGGAAGATGGCCTTGTGAGCATCAGAAGCTGCAAGTCTGTTTTGCACATGCTGGATCCATTGTTGTTGTAGTTGTTCATGGACAACTGAGTGGTGGGTTAGGAACAGCAACAGAGAAGCTGCAAGAAGCCTGTGTTCATAAGGTAGATATGAATTTGACAGTCTTTGGTAATATCATATTTGTCCTACACAATGACTTTAAAAGTTTCCTAAGCTAACTTTCTAAACTTTACAAATTGAAACTATGATGTTTTAACAAAAATCAAATTACCTGTCTGCTTCTTTTGAAGAATAAAATGAGTTAACAAGATTTGGACCATGTTCTCAAGTGGCAGAAGGAAGCTACGGTGGGTGGGAGATGATTCTCAGTCCCCATGGATTATATATCATTTCTGAATGTTTCATACTCATACAGTTTCACTTATTTATATTACTGCTCAGAATCCTGGAGGAGTTTGTAATTCCTGTCTAAAGTATCAAACTTCATGCTACTTTATTGAACAAACAAAATACATCCCATCTGTTCACTCATATACTCAAAAAAATCATTTGGGGTTCTTTTTTTTTGTTCTGTCTCTCTTTTCAGAAAATAATACTATGTCTTAGTAAGACTGTTGCTTCCAGGCTGTGTAAAAGGACATTCTTGCCATCACCCCAGACTCCCTTCTTCATTCTCTATATGGTCAGTGCAGTGTCTTCTATTTGGTTATCAGCATTTGTTTGTAAAGAAGGACAGTGTGACCTCCCGGGCAGGAGGACCCTTTGAGTGAAGAAAGCCGTTAGCAAATCAATCCTAAAGTGATTTATTTCCAAGCAGTAGATAGCAAGGAGGCAGTGTATATTTATCATTTGGACAAGGCCTTAATAAAGATAAATTCAGAGTTTGAGTTCCTCTAAGAAAGTGGCTTTAACTTCCGACATATGCCAAAATGCACTTCACAGCTAATTAGGTGGGATTCACACATGCCTTGCAAGTGGGCTTCAGCTAGGCAGGAGGATAAGGAATGTTTTCTCTACATTTAGACGTGCCATTGATGGTCTGAAAAATCAAGGACTTTTGAGACTAAAAAGTAATGTCAAGAGGTAAACTCAAGGCCAATCCTCAGAGCCAATAATTAATGTATGTTCATTAAAAAAATCTATGGCAAGACTTTGCTCAGCTACATTATAGAGGGCATATAAACAGAAGGCTAGTCTTACCTCCATGTAATTAATAAAATCATTGTTGCTGAACTACAGTTTAATTGTATCTCCTGTCACACAGACATGGTAACAAAAAATAGAGTAAAATATTAGGACTGCCTCTTTTATCAAACATATTTCAGACACTCTCTTGAAAATCAGGACCTAAACTAGAGTAAGACAAGCAAGATACATAGGGCTTGAAACGCAGGCCCTTACACATTGTCAGCAAGGGAGTTAGTACCTCATCAAATTGTGTTCTTTTGAGGTCTGTATAGCTTTACCTTAGACTCTGACCCATTAATAATGTTTCTGTTCTTGAACTAAAATGTGCTAAAATCTAGCTGAAAGAGTATAAAGAACAAAAATATATGATATTTATAAAATCATGCATATGTGAACAATATTTATTAGAACATATGGTGATAATACCATAAATCCTTGTATGTTATCACCATAAGGAAAGCCAGAGGCCAGTGTAAATTAATAGCATGTCTGGATATCCATGTGATGCTGCCAAGAAGAGAGGCAACAGGTGAAGTCCAAAGGTCCTACCTTGAAGTTCTAGTACTAGTGTATTAGTTGATTGAATCTAAGTGCTAGTAGAAAACAAAACTGATTCTTCAACTATATCATTGATGAAATCTAGATAACATGACTCCTTTGGTTGTGTATCTCTTTTGTATCATCTTACAAAATTCCAAACATAAACTACCTACAGAGTAAAGTTTTACATCCACCACTTCAGAGTTTGGAAAGCAGAGCATAGGTATTGATGGTGTATGTTTGTAGAAGAAATTGCTCACATCATGGTAGCTGGAATTAGGACCAGGCTATAACTTTCAAAGGTCCATTCCTAACAGCCTACCTCTGCCAGCTACAGACTGTCTCATAAAGATTCCATTGCCACGCAAAACAATAGACAATCTGAGGAAGAAGAGCTCAAGACATAAAACTTCAGGGGATATTTTATATCCATATCATGATAGCTTGTGAAATCTTTCTACAAATAGAATCCAAAAGGAATACTCAACCATCTCTCATTCCAATATAAATTCCAAGTTGAAAGTAATTCCAGTTAGAAGTTTCCACATGCAGGCATATTGTGGTAGGAGACACTCAGGTTCACATATTTTGCTCCATGTGATTACAAAGTAAGTTCTGTTTTAAACTCTACACATATCATCTCTTCCTCTAAGTTCCATATCCCACAGTGTAATTGCATATATCAGAACTGAGAAAAATGGGCTAAAACGATGCCTAGTTGAGAGCAGTCACTCTCATTTGCTTTAATTGGTATCCAACTTTAGATTTTTCCAAATAGAAGATCATTGAGTGTTTCCAGGTGAAAGAAAAAAGCCACCCCTTCAATAAAATTGATCAAATTGGCTCATGAAATGTTGTGGGCACAAGAAAAATTCACTCTTGTTAAACAGAGAAACTCCTGGAAAATGCATTCCAAACATAGGCATTAACATTTTCTTTGAAAGAGTCACAGCACATAGAGAAGAAAGTCCTTGATAAAATGTGGTTTCTAGTTGCTGAATCTCACTTAGCTCAGCTCTCTGGCATTTTCTCTTAGTCGGCCTAGACTTAGAGAGGGATTTTCAGTGGGCCATTTTCAAACAAGTAATTATACTAAGCAGAGTTCTGAAACTAGCATAAGTCATGTTGCCCTTCTGAAGTTTATGCTCAACTCAGAATTAGATGAAGTCACTCATCAATTATTCAAGCAGTTATTAATTACCAGTAAGTGTTCAAGGCTTTATTCTTGGTGCTGCAGGGAGGCAGGGTGAAAGTGACAGATGCCAAAGAAATTTAGAGTCTGTTATGGGAACTCTCTAGTATGGAGGCTAAGATATGCATATGAATAGTAATATGGGGTACAAAAGGTTATACCTCATATGAGAGAAACAAAAAATACTACATTTAAAGTATGTTCTGTTGATGAATACTTGCGTCTCACCTGGGAGCTTGTTAGAAATATAGATTCTCACCCTCTAGCCCTGAGCAATTGATCCAGACTCTGTAGTCTTAAGAAGTTCCATAGGTTAGTCTTACATTCATTACAATTTGAAAAGCCCCATAAGTGTGGTTAGTTCAGAGAAAGGAGAAATTCTTCCAGTTCAGGGGGCAGGAAAAGCCTGAAGGAACATGACACCTGGGGTGTACTTTAAGAATGTAGCACAAATTTTGAGAGAGCTATCAAAAAATTGTCCACTGATTTTCCACACATGTGACTTGGCCATATTTACCAGCCTTCCTTGCAGTGGTGTGAGCCTGTGCCTAACTTCTAATGTGATGTGAGCAGAGCAGCATGTTCTACTTGCAAAAGAATGAATTCATCTTACTCATTCTCCCTTCTTTCTAGAGTTGGAGCCACAGAGTGAAGTGACACAACTCTGGCTGCTGGAATGATGACCATGCCCTCGGGGATGGTGCAACAATAATTTATCCATTTGACAACATATAAAGAACCTAATGTCCTGAATGGTCATGTAAAGCAGGAACTAGTGTTCTGAGATACTCAAAACAAATACTATTACAGGAGAGGGAAATTAACTTCTCAAATTGCAAGCCACTTTATGTTCTCCTTGTTAAAAGTGGGTATGTTATCTTAACAAATGTAGACATATGCAGTTCAAATACAGAGAAGGTTAAGGATAAAGCTGGCTGAGAGAGTAGCATAAGCAGTCCCAAAGGTACAGGTACCTGTGTATGGGATGTTCAAGGTATCATAATAATGTATCTGGCTGATGTATACAGTATATGGATTTGTAATATCAAATCAAATTAGAAAAGTGAAGTAAAATATATCAGATTACAGTTGATAACAGGAAGCCATTACCAATCTTAGAAGGGAATAATACAATGCTGGAGGGACATATTCTGGTAAGTGTGTTTGGGGAGAGAAGGGAAGAAAATCTCTTTACGTTTTTATGGTAGAAAAGGCCAAATGATAATATGAACCTCAGAGAGAGCCAGGCATGGTGGTCCATGCCTGTAATCCTACCACTGGGAAGGCCAAAGAAAGAATATTGCTGTGAATGAGTGTGAAGTAATACTGGGCTACGCAGTAAGAACCTGTAAAAAATAAAGTAAAACAACAAAATCTTCATGATGACATGGCAATGCAAGTGCTGAAATTCTCAATTTAGGTACCTGTTCCAAAAATCTAGTAAGGAATTTGTACTGTCAGAGTCAAAAATAAATATGGAGTTCCCAGTGCAGAGTAAAATTAGTGACCATATAGAATTATAGTAAATCACCTGCAGAAGTCTTTGAATGTAAATCTTTGAAAAAAAGGAAACAATGTCAATGTGAAAAAAGTATCCTCATCAACAAAATTTACCATGTGAAATATGGAAATATAGCTATCATTTTTAGCATTCCTAGAAATTAAACTAAAATTGGACTTTAAATCAAATGCAACCTTCTCAAGGAGCAGCTGCATTGTCTTTGACTGTGTTCAATAAACACCTGACTCTTAGTGTTTTGACCCAGAATCTATTATCTCTATTATATCCCAAAGGCAACACACTATTCACTGGAATTAAATTTCCTCTCTCTCTCTCTCTCTCTCTCTCTCTCTCTCTCTCTCTCTCTCTCTCACTGTGTGTGTGTGCACACACATGCACGTGCGCGTGCATATTGTGAGCTTAGAGAACAATGTGAAGAGTCAATTTTCTCTGTCTACCATTTGGGTTCCAGGGATTGAACTTGGGTCATTAGCCTTTAAATGTCTTAAGAGCCATCACTCAGTGCAAGGTGTTACATTCTTTATTTAATGAGTCATTTGTTTATATTTAAAATGTTAAAGAACTTGTATTTTTTTCTCTTCAGAAAATTTGGGTATTACCATATGAGGTATATTTTTAAATAGTTCATCTATACTAGAAAATAAGTAAGTTTCATGCAAATATATTTCAAGCTGGTGACTAGATAGGATTCCAGGATTATAATGAGATCCAACTGAAGCACTCCTGAGGGTGTGAGCACACAAATATTGAACTTGAAAATTACAAGCTTCAAGAGTGTAGAGAGTGCACTAAAGAAGTTGATTGAAATCAATTACCCTCTTGAAAATTAGGAGGTGTTCAGAGAACAATTAGGAAAAGTCCAATCCATATTCATTAATACAAAGTGGGTCCCCAAATGACAGAGATTTCTGCTGTGATTAACAAAGTTTTTTTTTTTTAAAGGACAGCCTCATAAAAGAAACAGACATATAAGAGAAAGGGTTATATAGCACAATACCCAACTGATATTCTTACTATATATTAGAAATAAGTTATAAAATAGTTCATGGTGAAATATATGTATTAGCACAATCATGTACAATATAACAGTATTTTATCACAGGCAGACCACTCATACAAATGGAAAACCCACATAGCCCAGGTGTTCAATAGTCTCTACAGTGAGGTTTGTATGTATGCCCAGCAATGTTTGTGTGCTGACAATGAAATTACCTAATGATGCATTTTTTTCTTTTTTATTCCTTTTTTCTTTTCTTTTTATTGGATATATTCTTTATTTACATTTCAAATGTTATCCCCTATCCCAATTCCCCTCCACCTCCCAGATAGCCATCATACATAGTTCTCTTTATATTATACAGTAGGGAGATAGGAATTTGGCATACACATTTATAAAGGAGAGATACACATACCCAGTCCATAGAAGTAATAGTCCACATGCTAGGTCACAGTCTAAATATAAACAGAAGAGAGTATCTACTGCTGCCTTTGAGAGAGCAAGCCAAAAAGTTCTGCCTTACTAGTCTGGCACCTAGGCAGTCTCAGAATTCACTTGCACCCATATGACATGAATTGCAGCTCTAATCAAATGCCTACCATCCACTTGCTGTAGATTATAAAGTGAATAATCAACATCTTTGTAAAATGGCGATGAGAAGAAGTGTCAATCTCACGAAGCTGTTTAATGATCACATATATTTGCATGTATAAAACTTAACTGTTGCTAGACAGTGTAAGTGGAAAGGATCTTTGCAGTTTTCCTATGTTCCAGGTATTGTGAGAAGTTACTATGTGTAGCTATTCTACAGAAGTAAGTTTGGTTATTGTTCCGCTGTATAAATAAGCAAATGTATTCATGGAGAGTTCCCCAAGAATTCACAGCTAGTAAATGGCAGAGGCGGAATGTGGTATCAAGCACATTGATTCCAGAACTCTAAGCCAATGCCCTCTACTAACTTGCAAGAATAATATTTACAGCTGCATACATAGCATTTGATCTCCTCTTAGCTGGGGTTCCACCTGTGGAATCCTTCTCTAAGCTACAGGTTACCATGTAGGTTCACATATGTCCTCCTCTAATCAAAACCTCAATCTTAATGAGGTCAGGAAATGATTCTGCTTTCATGAAGGTGAAACTAGATTCAGGAGGAAGCAATCAACCAAAGTTAATTAGCTAATAATCATTACATACTCTTCCCGATATGAAGAGGCCACCTTAGCAGTTTTGATTCCTTAGGTACATGGATGTTAGGAGGCACTCCATTTGTCACCTGTCATAAGAATGCGAGTCCATGAAAATATTCATCTTGGAGCACCAAAGACACAATCCACCTACCAAATGCTCTCCAACAAGAAAGAAAAAGTGGACCCAGGTTCTGGAAAGGCCCAATGCAGCAGTGTAGGGGAATACCAGAACAGGGAAGTGGGAAGGGGTGAATAGGGGAACAAGGGGAGGGAAAAAGACATATGGGACATCTGGGGGGCGGGGAATCCAGAAAAAGGGAAATGAAATGTAAATAAAGAATATATCCAATAAAAAAAAAAAGAAGCCAAAAAAAAAAAAAAAAAAAAAAAAAAAAAAAAAAAAAAAAAAAAAAAAAGAAAATACTCATCTTGAATCTGGTTGTTGCTCTTATTTTATTTTATTTTATTTTATTTTTGTTTTGTTTGTATTTTAGTTCTTTGAGAATTTTATACCATGTTTTGGCTCATATTCACACTCCTCTCCTCTGTAACTCCACCCAGATCCACTTTATTTCCTACCCACCTGACTTTTGCCAAACAAATAAAAGACAACAACAAAATGCAGTCCAATTCATGCTACCCATATTTTCTATCCGTGTGTTCTTGGATGTGTAGACTTCCATTGAGTGTGATCAGCCAACCTAACAAGAACTACAATCATAAAGAAAACTGATTCTTCCCCTCCCAGCTGCTACCTGTAGCCAATAGCTTCTCAGATAGAGATGGGGATTCATGCCTATCTCTCCTCTCCATGATGGAATTTAGTCTGGCTTGACCTTGCACAGCTCTTGTAAATCTAGTCACTTTTTAAGTGGGGTTAAGATTGGTTTTGAAAACTGGGTGGTGGTACATGCTCTTAATACCAGCACTCAGGAGGCAGAGACAGGCAGATCTCTTAGTCTGAGGTCAGCCTGGTCTATAGAGCAAGTTCCAGGAAAGCCTGGGCTACACAGAGAAGCCCTGTCTCTAAATAAATAAATAAATAAATAAATAAATAAACAACACAATATTGGGTTCTAAGATGTCATAGCACTAAAAACCATGTTAGATATCAGGCTTAGATCTAGTCAGGTGGGTACCTGATGGAACCTCTGAGCATTTGAATGAATTCATTAATGACAAAGTAGATTAAATTCCTAAGTCATTTTGATAGACTGAACCTCATACACCGTTCAGTGGTAAGTTCATACTCACGTACTATTCAGTATTATAATATATACCATTTAAAAAGCATGCACACAGTTTTTTTTCCCTAAACTGCAGTAAGCAATCTTTAATTCAGAATTTTTCTCAGTGAATGAACAAAGGTCAGAACGATATGACTTCTCATCAGAAGATTTCAAGAAAACCCTTTATCTTGCTCATCTGCCCACCCTATGTTCCCCTGAAAGGCAAGTGAAATACACATACAAGGTTGAGAAATAAAATCTTGCTTGGGGCATGCTTTCATCTTGCCTTCTGGCTCTCTGCTTTCCAGATGTCCAGTGTCCTCATGCTGTCTGTCATTCCTGCAGACCATCTGGTGTTCTTCTCCCTGTTGTAGCTCAGGACTCTCACCTATACTTATCTGTTTAAGTGACCCCTTCATTTAGAATATCACATGGGATTGCAAGTTGCTCAGAAAAAAAATTACTCCCGATCTGTAATGGCTAACAATGAGTTTTGTTATTTAGCCCCGTGCTCATACCACCCTAGCTAACAGGAGGCAGCACAGAACAAGATTACATATTGGTCTAAAATCGGCCAGATAAAGAATCAGGATTGCACAGTCCTAATTCAAAGTCTCAAAATAGTTGATCTGTGTGATCAACTTTTTTTTTTTCTCTTTGAGCATCAGATTCTTAATTGTGATAAGAAACTGTTATTTGGTTTTGGATTAACAGTATTTTCCTGAATGCACCCATGATCTATTTCTGTCTGCCTCCAAATAAAGAGGATTTTAGTTTTTCATATTTCTCCTTCAGAAAATAGCTGGCTTTTACTTATTTTTATACAGAACATATTACTCTCCAGGAGGGACAAACTCCCTTTTTTTAAAAAAAATTGAATCAACTCTATGGTTTGAGAAATGAATGAAAAAAGAAAAAATTTTAACACTCGGGGAGTGTTTCCAATAAAGTTCCAATATTATGAATCCCAAATATCAAAACAAAAGAGTTTAGAACTTGACTCTATTATAATGGGGAACTCTGGATATTTCTAAGCAAAAATGACAAGATTGTAATAGTAAATGTTTGTATGAAAGACTACTAAAGATTACTTTTTACTTCATGGTTTTATCAAAGATTTCTTTAGAAGTTCCTATCAGAACAAAAAGGAGGGGTGAGTACCCCGTCCACATCTGTGTTGGTTCTCTGGAGGCTGAGACAAGCAGATTGCAAGTTCAGGGCTAGCCTTGCTTACATAGTGGGTTTCTGACCAACCTGGCACATATATCCTGTCTCAATCAATAAACCTTCAGAAACAAGCTCGGCAATGTTCTTCCAAACACTTGAATTAGAATGAGTGTCATCCACTATTATAGCCCATACAATAGAGTTCATTCAAAGACTCCATTTTAATACTAACAAATATTGTTCTAGGTTACCAAAGCAATGAATTTTTCAAAACTTTCCCCTTGACTTATGGTATTATAACCTTTTATGCCATTATTTCTTCCCTAGATGTTATCTTGACTCTTACATAATTCACAAACTTCTGAACAGATCAGGGCTAACTATTGCTTATCTCTTGATTTTTATGCTTTTTCTGGAGGAAGACAATGGCCACTTCTCTAAACTGAATGTACCTCACATATCCAGTGAAGCTGGGTACTTACCTCTTTTAAAATGTCTCTTAAAGCCTCAGTGGGCACAATCACCAGAGTAGAGGCATGGTAACTGAAAGGGGATAGAATAACATGAAGAAAGAGAGAAGAAAGGAGGAGGAGAGACAAACAGACAGACAGACAGACAGAACGACAACAGAAAGAGGGGTGGTGAGAGACTATAACCAGCATCCAAAATTTCATCTCATTAATCAAAGAGACCATAGACCTTGGATTCAAAGATATAACAATGATATAGGCTGTAAGGACTAGAATCAGTAGGTACATCTTTTACTCCTGCAGAGTATGAGAAATACGTACACTCCCACTGTTTTAAATAGGGGGGAATGACCTCTTATTATCTACTGAATAGAAGATAGAAGAGTCTAGTGAGCAGAGCCTCTTGGTGTTCAAACCCCAAATAACATCATATTGGTGCCCACATTCTTCATTATGTATTGAGCTCACTACTTCCTCTCAATTCCAAAAGGGAAACTGTTGATGACAGGGAGTAACTTTATATCCCCAGCATCTATTACAATGCCTGGCCCATTGTACAAACTAAACAGGGATCAAACCAGCAGGAGTATAAACAAAGTGAGTGCTTCTTTTTCACTCACTCCAGAGACTGATGGGTTTTCCTAATGGATCTTCAATGATCAATAGCTACAAACACAGTAGTGTTGAATCCTTTCAATCAATGGCCTATGATATGTTAACAAAGCACAAAAGCACCTGGAAAGCACCTTTAATTTTAAGACATTCTTTTGTAGTCTAAAAAATCACCACCTCAATAGGGTAGCTGATCTTTTAGAGGAGTTTGACATGCCTGAGCTTCTTAAGCAAGACCACCCACAGCAGCAATTTTTTCCAGCCTTTCTTCCATAAAGCAGATTCCCTGATTTAAATATATCCTGGGTAGGAGAAAATGTTTCCTCCCAGCAATTGTTGCGTGAACCCACAGCTGTTGCCTATTGTCAGGTACCAACCCCAAGTAATCAGGCTTTCTTTGTATCAACTGAAGAATGAGGAAATCGCAGAGCCACCATGCCTAACTACTTTACACCTGAGTTTGCAAAGGTGGCAAAGCACTGAGCATTCTGTGACTAAGTCTGGAAAAAGCCTCGCCTCCAAGCAAAGTGACTTTTAGTGTTTTGCTAGGGAATGCTAGGGTGGTGAAGCCTGAGTGGGTAGGTGGGTGGGGGAGCACCCTTATAGAAGTAGGAGAGGGGGTATGGGATAGGATGGTTGCGGAGCAGAAACTGGGGAGGGTGATAACATTTGAAATGTAAATAAATAAAATAACCAATAAAATGGCTAAAACCTCTCATCTCTGCCATATAGAGACACACATGTATACACACACACACACACACACACACACACACACACACACACACACACACGCACACATTCAGGTCCCTAAGTACAGAGACACCATCAGAAAGTCTTAGAAGCAAACCATTCTAGACTCTTTGGATCCAGTATTTCATGCTAGCTACAAACTAGGTAGTGTTTTAAAGTACCTATTATCTAATTTTTACCAGCAAGGGAACCAAGACACAGATGTGCTAATTAGCCTGTTGCAAGATTTTCACAATTAATGTTAGCTCAACTCCATGTGTTTTTTCCATACTCATTTAAGTATTAACTCACCACTCTCAACACAATAAAAATACTGATATAAATAAATTTTCATAATTTGTTGATTTTTAAAACAAAAGAATCTTTATTAAAAATGTCATGTTGAATAGGGGAATGGGGGTGGGGGGAGGGAAAAAGACATATGGGACATTGGGGGGGTGGGGAAACCAGGAAAAGGGAAATGAAATGTAAATAAAGAATATATCCAATAAAAAAAAAGAAGAAAAAAAAGAAAAAATAAAGAAAAAATAAATATTTTATTCTGAAAAAAAAAAACAAAAAAAGTCATGTTCAAAACAGATTCTCCTCTCATACAATAGATCCTGAACACAGTTTCTCCTGCCTCCACTCCTCTCAGCAATCTCCTCCTCTCCTCTCCACCAAATCGACTGTCCCTCCATTTCCTCTTCAAAGAAGACAATGCCTCCAAGAATGGACAGCCAAATAGAACAAAAAAAGATAGAAGGCAAAGCCAAAGTCCTCATATTGAGGCAAGGCAACTCAATAGGAAGAAAACATATACCTGCTCCCACTGTTTGGAGTCTCCCCAAAACACCAAGTTACACAACCTTAACATATACACAGAGGACCTAGCAGACTCATGCAGGCTCAATGCTTGCTGCTTCAATCTCTGTGAGCCCATTTGAGCCCACGTAGTTGATTCTGTGGGCCATGCTTTCCTGGTGACTGTCCTCCATCCCCTCTGACTTCTACAATCTTTCCTCTGACTCTTTAGCAGGGCTCTCTGATCACCAACAAAAGGGACCTGATAGAGATCTCCAATTTATACACTCTCTCTCCACATGTAAGACTGTGGGTATCTGCACCAACCCTTATCTGCTGCTGGAGGAAGCCTTTCTGATGACAACTGGACAAGGCACTGATCTGTGAGTATAGCAGGATATCATTAGGCATCAGGAAGCATTTTGTTGTATTTTGTTGTTGTTGTTTTGTTTTGTTTTGTTTTGTTTTTTAGACCAGTAATGTTTCGTTTTACTCTGAGTCTCAAGCAAATCTAGTCTCTGGTTCTTGGTTACCCAAGCAGTGTCAGAAATGTGTTCCTTCTCACGGAGAGAGTCTTAAGTCAAATCAGACATTGGTTGGCTACTCACACAAGTTCTATGCCAACATCGCCCTTACATATTTTGCAGGGAGGACCGATTGTAGGTCGTAGGTTTTGTGGCTAGGTTAGTTTCTCTTTGGGTACCCTTCAGAGAACCTTCCCACAACAAAGAGACTAGAACATACAGGGGTTCGTGCAGGCACCAGCTCAACTTCTCCATGTTCAATTAATTATGTAGATGTCATCCTGGGCAACAGAGCCCCAGTGTCAGTTTTCAGAGAGCAATCCTTAGTCTTATCACCCTGAGTGGTTTGGGAATTTCCATGGGCCCCCTTGGCCAATGACTCAATGGAATGCAACACAGTCCTGGTACTGAAAGCCTTGCCTCAGTATAAGACATATCCAGTTGAGACTCCATATCCCCCATTACTAGGAGTCCTAATAAGGTTCACATTCATAGATTCCAGAAAATTTCCACTGCAGTAGCTTTCTACACTACTCCTCAAATGTTGTCTCCTCCCTGCCAAATGTTGTCTCTTCCCTGCTGTTCTAGCTGTCTCTCCCCATACTCTCTCCTTCTACCCCTTACTCCCTACCTGATCCCTCCTACTCCAGTCACCCCCTGCCACTGATCTGAACACAGTCTACTTTATTCCCCCTTCCCATGGAGGTTCATGTATCTTCCCTAAAGTCCTCTTTTTTACCTTACCTCTCTGGGTCTGTGAATTATAGTTTGATTATCATTTACTTAACAACTAATATCCTCTCATAAATGAGTACATGATGTGTTTCTGGATCTGAATTACCTTATTTGGGATAATTTTTCTAGTTCAATTCAGTTGACTGAAATTTTCATGATGTCAGTTTTATAACAGCTGAGTAATAATCCATTGTGTAAATGAACTACATTTTCTTTGTTTATTGGATGTTTTATGTATTTACATTTCAAATGTTATCCACTTTCACAGTTTCCCCTCTGGAACCCCCTATCCCATTCCCCTTTCACCTGCTTCTGTGAGAGTATTCCCCCTCCCACCAACCCACTCCCATCATCCATTCTTCTATTGGAGGACATCTAGGTTGTTTTGAAATTCTGAATATCAGCAATAAATCTGCTATGATATTAGTTGGAAAAGTGTCCTTGTAGTAGGATGGGGTATCTTTTGAATATATGCCCAAGAGTTGCTATAGCAGGGATCATAGAGGAGATTTATTCCCAATTTTCTGAGGAACTGCCAAATTGATTTTAACAAGTTTGTACTCCCACCAGCAATGGAGGAGTGTTCCCCTTGCTCCACATCCTCACTAGCATGAGCTGTCACTTGTTTTATTAATCTTAGCCATTCTGGCTGGTATAAAATGAAATCTTAATGTAGTTTTGATTTACATTTCCATGATGGCTAAGGATATTGAACATTGCTTTAAGTGTTTCTCAGCCATTTGAATTTCCTCTTAAGAATTCTATATTTAGATCTGTACGCCATTTTTAATTGAATTGTTTGATTTGTTGATATCTAATTTCTTGGTTGTATAAAATATTTGGTTGTATATAAGACACATACATCACTTTCAAGGATAAACAATGCATTATAATAAAGGGTAGGTAAAGGAATTCCAAGTAAACAGGGGTTTCTACTCTCCTCACTCCTTTTCATTAGTGCTCAAAGCACTTGCTAGAGCAATAACACAAGATAGGGAAATTATAGAGTTACGAATAATAAAAGAAGTCAAATTATCACTATTTGCATATAATATGATATTACACATAAGAGATCCCAATATTTCCACCAGAAAGCTTCAAGAAACAATGACAATTTAAGACAATGATACCATTTAAAGAAAAAGGCAACCTACAAAAATATCAAGAGCCTTTCTATATACCAGCTACAAACCTGATGAGAAAGAAATCATTGACACTTTCATATTCACAATAGCTGTAAAGAAAAAAATTGTCCAGAAAAAATCTCTGAAAAGATAGAGACAGCAACAGGAAGTGGAAAGAGCATACATTTGCATGGATTGGCAGAAAATTAATAATGTAAAAATGATCATTCTATCAAAATTGATATATAGATTCAAAAGTAGGACTATGGAAAACATTGTCAAAGTAATCCTGAGGGGGAAAATGTTCTGGAGAGATTACCATTTCTGATTTCAAAATATATTACAAAGCTATAGTAGTAAAACCAGTAGAGTAGTGGCACAAAAAAAATAATAAAGACAAGTGGAACAAAACAGAAGACACAAGTGTGAAAACATGTCACTACAGCCATTTGACATTTGCTAAAGATGCCAAAATCAGACATTGGAGAAAAGATAGCATCTTCAACAAATACTATATGAGAAAACTATTTCTTTGCATGTAAAAGGATGAAATGAGATCCATATTCATCGCCCTACACAGAAATTAGTTAATTTTGCCACACGGATCAAAGACTTAAATGTGAAACTTGATATACAGAAACAGCTATAAGAAAACATCAAATAAATACCAAAATGCTTATGTACAGCTAAGAAACAAACTAGTGGAAAAGAAGCCCACAGAATTGCACAACAGACAAAGGATTAATGTCTAAAATACAGAACTCAAAAACCAGAGTCAAGAAAACAAATGACACATTTAAAAATGTTCTGTGGCTCTGAAGAGAAAATTCTCAAAAGAAGAAATAAAAATGACTAGGAAATATCTCAAAAAAATGTCCATCATCTTTAGCCATAAGGGAAACACAAATCAAAAGAACATTGAGATTTCATCTTACCCTAGTCAGAGTGGCTAAGATAAATAAAACAACTGACTACCAATGCTGGAGGAAATCCAGGGGAAAAGGAACACTCATTCACTGTGGGTGGCATTGCAAACTGGTACAATAACTCTGGAAATCTGTGTGGTAAATTCTCTAAATGCTAAAAATGAATCTACCATATGACCCAGTGCTAGCAATCTTTGGCATATACCGAAAGCACTAGAGATACTTGCACAGCCATGTCCATTGCCCTTCTATTAACAATGGCCAGGAAATGGAAACAACTAATGAATGAATAATGAAAATCTAACACATATAGACAATGGAATTATTCAGCTACAAAATAAAGGAAATTTTAAAATTTTGCAGTAAATGGGTGAAACTAGAAAAAATATTGATTGACATAACCCGGACCCACAAAAACAAACAAAATAGAGCATGTTTTATCTGAGGCTCATAGCTCCAAATCTTCAGATGTGGGAATATAACCTGGAGTTACTAGAGAAATCAGAAAAGGAAAACAGGATGATGGGGGCACAATAGAAAGGGAATAGCTGATTTGAGGTCCTCTGAAGGTGAAGTGGAAAAATAGTGGACTTAATATGGGAGCAGGAAGAGAATCAATACACAGAGAGGAGTAGGGAGGAGGATAAAAACACTGCTTGAAAAGTTTTAAGAAATCATTGGATCTTTATATATAAAGTTACTACATGCATGCATATGCATGCATGTACACACAGTGTAAATGAAATGATGTAATGCCACTTGGGGTGATAATGCAAATATTTTCCCCAAGAGACATATACTGTGTAACAAAACCTCCATTCCTAAGCATCAGACACCTCCTAATGAGTTATTGGTCTGGTAAGTCCAAAGAATCTCCAAACAATACAGGCTATTGCTGATGCCCTTGGTTGTTCCCTCCTAATGCCTGAAGTTGAAAGTAAGCCCCTATGGCTGAAGACATCACGCAATTTGGAGACAAGTTTCTGAGAATTCATACTGGATCTGACATGTCTTGGCGAGGATGTGGAGAAAGAGGAACACTCCTCCAGTGCTGGTGGGAATGCAAGCTGGTACAACCACTCTGGAAATCAGTCTGGTGGTTCCTCAGAAAACTGGGCAGGACACTTCCAGAGGACCCTGTTATACCACTCCTGGCCATATACCCAGAGGATTCCCCAGCATTTAATAAGGACACATGCTCCACTATGTTCATAGCAGCCTTATTTATAATAGCCAGAAGCTGGAAAGAACCCAGATGTCCCTCAATGGAGGAATGAA
>BDUI01002572.1:53993-84354 GCA_002335545.1 Apodemus speciosus | reverse complement strand
AGGAAAGAAGGGGAGGGAGGAAGGAAGGGAAGAAAGAAAAGCCAGAGAGGGAGAAAGATGAGGGAGAAGGGAGAGTGGTGAAGAAGAAAGAGAGAGGGAGAGAGGAGGGAAGAAAAGAGCAAAAAAGAAAACAAAATAAATAAAAATTTCTTCATGTCAAGAATGTTCATGAGATTGAAATACATTGAAACATAAATACTTGTGACTAGTGTCACAAAAAGGCTAACTTTCTACATATAAAATATCTACAAATCAGTTTATAAACAACAGTAGACCAGCAGAAAATTGCCAGATGATAATATAATAAGCCAGTTATCCCTAGGAAATATAATACCAAATTAAACATTGCAGTCACTCAATTTTGACCATAATAGGAGGGAATGAAAATTTCAAAGCCCACTGAGATGACTTTTCACCTTTCACACGAGTAATGATGAAAATGGTTTGCTAACACATTGTATTGGTGAGGATATGAGGACATAGTCTTTTATAATTTCAAGGGAATATAAATTAATATTTATATGTTCAATATGTGTATGTTGAAAACAAGATGGCCATGTCTATCAAAATTGAAAACACACTTAGTTGGGACCAAGAAATTCCAATGTCAATAATTTATTTTGCTTAAATATCAATGAGTAACAAATTACTAGTGCATAAAGACAGTAACCAGAATATTTTTATAATAGCAACAAACTAAACCTAACTTATTCATAGAAAACTTGGATTTTTTAAATTKTATGAATGTTATTATAAAATATTTGCAAATAAATAAAAACATCCCATACCAAAATTAACCAGGAACTTGTTTCTAAACTTTGGTAGATACAAATAAAACTGTCCCTCTAGGATGGATCCCTAGTTGATTGTTTCCAGAATTCTACATGGATACCAAATCCAACATTACTCATTTTATGTAAAAATATGTAGTATGTGTATACAGAGAGTTGGTTGAATTTATGAGTGTGAAACCCATGGGTATCGAAAACCAGGTTTATCAATATGGATGCATTATAAGTAAAACATGGTTTTCCAAATACATAATTTAAGTGGGAGAATAAGGAACATAATCATTGTAAAGTATGCAGTATGCTATCAATTGTCTAAAAATTGAGGGAGAAGAATACACTTGCATGTGTGCAAAGCACACAGAGGGTAGGTACTGGAACTAGTCAGCTTGGATTGAAATCTTGGCTTCATCACTAAACAACTGTGATTTCTTTGAGCCTCAATATCCGTGCCAACAAAGTGTAGGTAATAAAAATGCATTCCTTCTTAGGCTCCTTTGAAGTTAGAATGATTACTGTGCTTTTATACCTTGGCAAGGGGGCTGGAAAGATGGCTCTGCAGTTAACAGCACTGTTTCCCTTGTAGAAAACTGAGATTTGCTTTCCAGTACTCACATGCAGTTCCCGCCTATCCATAATACCAGTTTCAGGGGATCTAATGCCGTCATCTGACATCTGTGGGCATCAGGTACATACATAGTGCATACATATACATGCAGGCAAAATACTCATACACATGAAATAAATAAATTTACATTAAAAATCTTAGAACCACGTCTGACATAAAACATATAGTATTTAATTATTCGTTAAATATATAACATTAAAGACTACACTGAGGGTCACATAAGAAGCTATATCTGGCTAAAGGACAAAAGTGAATACCTTTCCACTATTGAACCCAATTGTGTTTCCCAGTACCTAGCCTTGCCTGACCTCATCTCCTTGTTACCCATTCTCTACTTTGGTTCATTATATTTGCTTTTCATGACTTCCACTACTATTTCTCACAGATTTTGATACCCTTTCCTTCCTAGCAAATACTTCATTTGTATTAAGCTTTCTACCCTCCTTCATGACTTCACTGTTTCTCCTCTGTGGCTGAATCTGTCATATGCTTCTGACCCAATGTAAGTACCACAACTTCAAATTTTTCATAGACATCCCATGGCCTGAAATTGAAAATGTTAAAATAAGAATATCATCAAATCTTTTCTTTCCCCAATTTTATAAGATAGAAACTTGATCCTTGACTGTGGCTGTTCCATCACCATCCCTCAATCTACTACACTTTCGAATTTATCCTTATACATTCCTTCCCTGCTATTTGCAATTAAAGATGTATTAGCCTTGGGTATCCCACCTCAAACTTTGATGTACATACATACATATATATGTATGTATCACCTGAAAAGGATTTTAAAATGTGGATTCTGAATCAATTGTATGCAGCTTTACCTGAGAAGATGTGAACATTTACCCTGGTAGGACACCAAGCTCAGACCAAAGAATTTATTCCACTCAAGACTAGCTTAAAGAACCAATAAGTTTTATTGGACTTACTTAGAGGACCATTGATGAGAAAACACCAAAAGGAACACAGAAAAATTAAGAGTAATAACACCACCATACAATAGTAGTGTTAACAGCTTACAATATAAGCAGTTGTTCTCAATCTTCCTAATACTGTGACACTTTAATACAGTTCCTCAGTGTTGACCCCCAATTATAAAATTATCTGCTTGCTAATTTATGACTATAATTTTGTTACTGTTAGAAATAGTAATGTGACTATCTGATAAGCAAGATATCTGATATAGGACACCTGTGAAAGACTAGGAAAGGGTCATGACTCATGAGTTAAGGACCACTGACTTATACATTCTTCATGAGGGGAGGACCCTCACATACTTCGTAGAGTGCTTCTGCACTGCCTGGATACTGCCCAGTGAGCTTTGTAAGTCCCCTCCGCCATCATTGCTGCCATGAAAGATTCATAGTGGACCCAATCTTATGATGGTCTCCTTCAGGAAATCACAGCTGCTCTGATTTTAAGACAGAAATCATCAGGCTATTTCTAAATGGCCGAGATTCCCAACGACTATAAACAGCCAACCTAGAATATGGCTGCTAATAACTCCATCTCTTTATCTTCTCTTTCCATGAAGTTTCCTACACTATATCAGGATTGTACTGCATCGTCAAGAAAATAAGCACAGTATTGGCATAATTTCTGAGATGAAATTATAGAAGACAATGTGAATTTCACCTTAGACTTGCTCAGCCTCTGTGCATGTGTGTTTGTCTCTGTCTCTGTCTCTCTGTCTCTCTGTCTCTCTGTCTCTGTCTCTCTCTCTCTCTCAAGTTCAAATTACTCATGCTGAAGAAGTATTGAAAAGTCATTTAGAGAGTCTATGGGAAAGCTAAGATAGTGACAAATTGATGCTTCTAGCCAATATCTAATGGGAACTGAAGCTTCTTACCAAAAATGACATGAATGAGCTTGAAAGCTTCTGTAGCTCCTGTCTAATCTTTCAGATACTCCAGCTCTAGTCAAAGTCTAGACTACAACCCCATGAGAGCACTACTCTGAAGCAAGCCCTTCCTGGGTACCTGATCACATAAACTGTGAAATAATGTCTGTTATTCTAACCTACCAAATTGTGCAGTAGTTTATGTAGCAGTAGGTAGCTTGGACAGTAGGTCCTTGATGAGTCATTTCTAACAAGCTCTTAGGAAGAATGATGTTATGTTGCTAAACATTATGTCAGTGCCAGGCCATTTATCGTTGTTACAGCCTTTTACCAAATCTCTCTGCCAACACTGCCTCTTGGTTTCAAACCTATTAACCCCTCTTTGCCAGTATACAATGTTTCCTCACTACTGATTATGTAAAATTCAAGTTCACAACCTGTCTTCAAGACCCCTTGGAAATTTTCGTATGTATGCCTTAGGGTAGCATGTTCCACTGCTCTTTTATTGGGCCCTTACTGCTCTTGTCAATTCCATTCCCTTATTGTCCTCTGCACATTTAGAGGACATTTATTCCTACTCCTGGATCTGGATTCTTTATTAGCTTTATGTCCTCTTATTCTCTCCCAACACTCAATATACATATAGCTTAACGACCTTAAATACTCCGTAGGTATCCAAACAAAATCAAGGCTTCAAGCCTGTACCTCTCACACACGTAACTTCTAGCACTTTATTTGTATCTAATAGATCCACGAGTCATTTTCTCAACCTCTAAGCTCAATCAGATGCAAAGTGAGGCCACCAATAATACCTTATAAGTCATAGTCATTTAAGGACACCAAAACCAGTATTGGATACATAAAAATGGAAGAGGGTGAATCTGTCTGTCACATTCAATGTGGCTGCATGAGTATCAGCCATTTCCAAAATGCATTCCTGGCTTTTAAATCCATAGAGGGAGTCCCACAAAATCCACCTCCTTATCCCTTCTATGGTTCTATACACTAAGTAACTATCTCATGCATTCTAGCCACGTCATAGTCAGGTAATAAGATAACACACCCAAAGACTTTTTTGTATTGTGGTATCGATGAAAAGAGAAATAATGCTACAGTTAATGCAAAAGCTATTGTTTTTTGGATTTAAAATCTCTCCTTTGATCAAGAAGTCAGACACGCTGTGAACTTATTAAGGTTTCCCTGATCAGTGAGACTCAGCCACAAGGACACATTGAAAAGAGAGTGCATACAGTCTGACCTGCAAACCTAGAGGCCACTGAAGAAAGACTTATCTGAATAAAGATAAACATCTTATGAAAGTTAATGAGCAAACCAAGCAACAAAGAGGTGGAGACAGACCGCCACACTATCCTGAAGTACATTCTACATATCAGACAAAATGATCGTTTTGCAAAAAGGTAGACACTGTGCTGACTGCTTTGAAAATTCCAAGTCCTACAACAAGCCCAAGAAAGATATTACCATTTACGAGACAAGGAAGCTGAGGCACAGAACATTTATGTGATTTCTTCAAAATCATACAATGAGAAGTTGTTTAAACTAGGTCTGACTCCAACATACTCTGCATCCAAAGAGTTTATTCTTGGTCTCTACTCTCTGTATCTAGCATCATCCTTATTTTGGTAGAGTATTATGGAGTGATCTATTTTAATTCATAGAAAATTATAAAGTAGAAACAACTTACTATTCAGTTCCCATCTATACCCATATACTTCCTCCTGTCCTGTGCTTTCCCTAGGGCTATTCAATATGCATCATTAAGTAAGGAAGTAATCTTAGCCGTCTGCTCCCAACAAAGCACACTCATCCTATATTTCAGGCCCTTAATTCTACAGCCTGCAGGGTAGCAATGAATGTAATAAAATAATCAAATCCTGTTACTAAGTAACTAATGAGTTACCCCTCCCAGGTAATATAAAGCATTAGCTCTATTAAAACAGAAAGCCCCTAAAGAGGAAATATAATGACAGAAACGTGGGCACCTTGGATAGCCCAAGAGGAAACAGGGTTGGAACCATAAGACCTTTGCTACCTCTCTATCATGCCTGTTCTTCCTTATGGGTTTGATATATGCCCTTAACACATCGTTTCTTCCACTTTTTGTACTTAACAGCCAACAGTGAAACAAAATGCAGCTTCTTTTAAAAACTGCTAATGGAGTTTCCAGTTCTCAATTAAAAGAACCATCTTTCCATCCATCTATTTATCCCTGCCAAGCATTTTCGTTTTGAAGCTGGAAGTTTCATTATCTGAAATTTGCAGGCAATTACTGGGTCTAGTAACTCCCAAGATGTGAATATCTCCCACCCCACCCCCCACACACAGTTTGAAGTGAAAACCGATTTAAGTAAACCTCTCTTTGTCTCTCTCTGTGTCTCTCTTTTCTCTGTCTCTCTCCCTCCCCCCTCTGTGTGTGTGTGTGTGTGTGTGTGTGTGTGTGTGTGTGTCGCACATGCACATACTAAGTAAAGGGAGTGGTGAATGCAGGTGGGAACAGAGGCATTCAGAAACATTCCTGTCCATATATTTGTCTCATTCGACATTATAAGCTCCAGAAATATTAGTGAACATCCCTCCAAGTCCCATGAGAACCTTTTAGATTTAGAACTTTACCACAAGCACTCATCCTCATTTTGGCATATAGTCAGACCAAAATTTGTCATAGTTTATAATACTAGTTAATGAAAAACATCAAAAATTGATGCTCATTAGGGTACTCATTAATATGCACGATGCTCACCAGTTTGACTTAATTAAGGGAAGCAGCACTTCATGATATTATTGTGTCGCCCAGCAGAAAAAGGGGGGCTGTTTAGATCCAAAAGGTATTCCCTGAAGACAATATTAGCAGTGCTGCAGGGTGGGGCTCAAGTCAACTTCTGGAAGCTTCCAGGAAGGTTAGAAAACAGGAAGCTCTTAGACAGCAAGTGGCTGTGGCAACTACTGGGATGTATAGTCCCACACTCCCATTTCCATGGACTACAGTTGTTATTTGGTCGATTGGACAGAATTATATCAGAGTCAGTGGTACAATTCAGTCTTGGCCTAGAGAAACCACTAAAGAAGGGAGGAAGCTCAAAATCTTAATCTCAAAACAAGTACTTTGAGGCACAGTGACAGAATAAGATGAGAAGCACAAGGATAACAAAATAATTATTTTATAAAAATATAAAGAACAGAGAGAAACAAGAGTTGAGTATCCAGACATGGACATATTTCAAAGGAAGGACACGGCTGGGATTGTTTTTGTGAGAATTTTGCTATTGCTGTCAATCTGAATTGGTTGAGACTGTTGCTAAGATGTTCCCAAATATTTCAAACTTATTCGTTACAGTGGGTCAATGTAAATTAAACATAATACTTGATCTGTGGAACATGTGAACCGTACTTAGACAATTTTAAACTTGGATGAAAACATCAAAGGAGAAAATGGCAGTGAGGCTGGGGGATTATGGATGCTGGGTCTACTACCTACGGTACAGATGGATGAACTAGGAGAAGCACTTAATCTTGCTAAGCCTCAATTTGCTCATCTGAACACTGTGGGACAGAACTGTAGGGAGTGTTCATTTCCTTTGTGTAGTTCAAGATGGTCAAATATAGGTGATTTCATCTAGTTAATACAATAAAGGACTAAGCGGGACAATGTATTTGAAAACAATTTGAAAGCAAGGACTTTGTTGACAGTAGCAACATTTGGCATTTCTCCTAGGTCAGCTTCACTTCATTCATGAAACTGTTCTAGGATAACATGCCATGATTTGGGAAATTCTAACACCCTAGGGGTCCCATGGCCATTCAGGGTTGTTCCTTAGGATTCCAATCCTGTCACACATTGACTGGACTCTATGGCGTTCTGGAACCTCCTCACAAGTCTCTTTGAGTTTGCCACTCTCATATCTGTCGTACTGATAAAATTAGTACCACATGTACAAGACTCTCGTGTTCTCTGGCCAGCTTTAGCTGGAGCTTGGTCAGGGTTAACCACATTTACATGGGTCTCTGTGGGCCTTTCAGACTGTCTCTGGAGAAGTCCTTGCCTGCCCTGGGTAGTTAGTGCTTTTATCATCATCATCATCATCATCATTTTAATAAATTAATTTATTTATTTACATCCCAACATTAGCCGCTCCCAGTCCTCCTCTCAGAGTTCTTCACCCCATAGCCCCTCCCCTTCACCTCTGAGAGGGTGCTCCTCCTCCCCCCGGGTATCTCCCTTCCCTGGGGCATCAAGTCTCTATAGGATTAGGTGCATCCTCTCCCACTGAAGCCAGACAAGGCAATCCTCGTCTACGTATGTGCTAGGGGCATCTGATCAGCTCGTGTATGCTCTTCGGTTGGTGGCTTAGTCTCTAGGAGGTCCCAGCAGTCCAGGTTAGTTGACTCTGTTGGTCTTCCTATGGAACTACCAATGTAATTAGTTTTGAGTGGAAAACCTACTTGAGGGACATTCTCACTTTAAGCTCTCTCCTTTCAAGTAAATTTGCAGTCCCACTAGATGGAGCTTGCATTGGGTAGGGTCCTGCCCTCAAGACTCTTCCTATTGTTCCATAGCAAACCAAGTTTCCATTAACAGTGCTGAGAGTTTTAGCAATTACAAGTGTTTTCTCAGTGCCTGCCACATCATAAACTTTAAACTCTCTCATGTTTCCTCCAAAGGACATATTTTTCATATCTTTTTGCTGTTGTACTCTCCTACGGTAGATTTCAGTAAGAGCAGTGACACAAAATCATGCCACAGTCTTGAATACTACCATGCTTAAGATTTTCTCTGACAGGGAAATTGTCCATTACTTTTGAACTCCCACTCAAGGTGTCTTAATACAGGAGAAACACATTGAGATGCTTTGTTAGAATATAATTCAAAATGGCCACTAGCCCACTTCCTCATCGAAAGCTTGTTTTCTTTGGAAACTTCATGAGCCAGAGAAGCATACATTGTCCACATTTATCCTGGTATTCTGATCATACAAATTTCCTCCAGAATGGCCCACTAAGCTCTGCTTACAACACATTAGGACTGCTTTAGCCCCAAGATCCAAACTCTTCCACATCCCCCTTTTAGTACTGTTCCTAAAGCCTAGGAGTCTGATGGTCAGTTTATCACAGCAATGACCCCACATTGGTACTAACTTCCTAAATTTGCCACTTTTCTTACTTCTGTGACATAACTAACAAAAGGGGTTTAAGAAAGAAAATTTTTATTGGGACTTATAGCTTAAAGGCATAGTCTATAATGATGGGGAAAGGCACAAAGGTAGGAGTATAAGGTAGCTGGTCCCATTCTGGCCATAGTCAGGAAAAAGAAGGAAATAAATGCTGGTACCTAGATTGCTTCTTGGAATGGTGCTGCATACACTTAAGATGGGTCTTCTCAACTCAATTAACCAAAATTAGAAACTTCTTTATGAACATGGCCAAAAGTTTTTCCTCTTGTTGATTTAAATCCTATAGAACTGATTAGCAATATTAAGCATTGGAATATTTACAATCAGCCGGTATTATTACTTCAATGTATATACATATGGAATTTATTATGCTTCATTTGTAGAAGCATCTAAACTAAATCAAAACTCTTTCCCAAACACTATCAAAGGTTTTTTCTAATTTAAGACTTAGAATTAGGATAACAATAACCCAAAGACCATCATTATGAACCAATATAATTGAGACTTTTAGGATTATTTTTTAATGCATTACCTTGCTTCAGTAGATATGAAACAGAAATTGTTAAAAGTAATTTCAAATGTCTATACACACACTCATGTCTCTATCCATATCTTTTTCTAAGTAGACACAAAATATTCCTGGAAAGAGTGGTTCAAATTTGTACATGAAAAGGTAACCATGAAACACATAAAAAACAAAAAAACAAAAAGTAACATGTAAACACAACGGCAAAATATTAATTGTGGTAATCCAAGTATTATCATGCTGAGAAGGCAGGACAGAGAACTAAGTAAATTTAGTAGAGAGATTATGCCAGTACTAGTCATCAAAACAGTCACTAGGCCAAGCCCAGCAGGATTGACATTGTGCAAAGAAATAATAGGRAAAGGCTAGAAAAGTAATAGGTTAGAAGCTTAATAAACAGTTAATAACCAAAAGCTCATAAATGCTTAAAGACTGGAAAAGGCCCCCATTGAGCTCTCTACAAAAGCTAGAAATATAGAGAAGTGTAAACAACCAAAATTTCAGACACCAAACAATATAATAGGATAAAGTATAACTTCAAATTAAAATACTAGCTTTTGGGAGGATCGAATATAATGAGATAAAATATTCCTTCATCCATTTGTGGCATTGCTAGTCTGGAACAAATAAGAAATGTTTAAATGGAACACCCTTTCAATAAAGGGGATCCAGGGTGTTGGTTGTGTGTGTGTGTGTGTGTGTGTGTGTGTGTGTGTGTGTGTGTGTGTGTGTAAAAGCTTTGAGGAAATATACAGAAAGTCCGAACACACACAATCCTCTGCCAATCAGACAGTAAAGACTTGGAATCTCTCTGAAGAACCAACTATGATATTAAGTTAGAACAATTTGCTTTATCATACAAGGCAGATAAGAACAAATGGTATATTGTGTTGCACGCACATCTCTAGTAGAAATAAAACTGCGACCTTTGATAGGTGCATTGTATTGTGTCTGTTCAGCAGGCAGTCTCGCATTTTTTCTTCCCTTCCTGAATCTGAGCTTCATTCTCAAGCAAACTAACTGCAGGGTATTTCCATAATGATTTGAGACCATTCTTTAGCCCTTTCCTGCTCTGAAAATATTCCCTCCTTGGGTTCTTTGTTCGGAAACATATTAGTCTGCATTTATATTTGTTGGATGCTATTGTTTCTTTACTCATTGTTGCACTTCAAACTGCAGCATTTGCCAAGCTTGGGATTTTGATCACTGCATCATCTTCCAGCTCATTAATGTAAATAATAAAGAGCCTGGTTTCCGATGCCAGTCCCTTTCAGAACCATATTAATAATTCATTTCCAGCTTGACAAAGTCCTTTCAGCAGCTGCTTTGTTTGAGGTTTTGCTCCTTATAGTGGCGATAGGTCAATTGTCTTATGGTGAGATTGAACTAGAGGGCCAGAGAAGGGCATTTGTATTCCCTGCATGTGACCATGAGGGATTAAGAGTGTACATTGAGGGGCAGTGGCACCAAGTCCTCTTCTAAGGATCCCTCTGGAGACTTAGCCACTTATTTCAGTATTCCTTCCAAATCTGCTCTTTTTACATTAATTATAAAGACAACTAGCCCAGCACCAAAATGTAGGAGCTGAATACCTAGCTATTGCACAGGGAATGAAAAGTCTGCTTGTCAGACAAGTATTTTTTTTCCTTTCTCTATAAGAGGATATTCATTCTGCGCTGGTGAGTTTGGTTAAGAGTGCCTGGTTGATCTACATCCTGTACATAGTGGATGCTTATTTCTCAATTGCTTGTCTTACTCATAGTGTCCCCAGGACAGTCGTCCCCGGGACAAGTATTAGTAAGTAAAGAGCTATCTAAATCACCATTGTCTCTCTCAGTGTCCATCACATATTCCTACATAATATCCAGTGAGAAATACAAGTAAGTCTAAGACACAATTTGAAGATGTGAACAGCCAGAGTTTGGGATGTTTAAAAGAGTCTGCTGTAGATTGAAAGCCATGGGCTATGAAGCACCAGGTGAAAACGTTCAGGAAAGACAGTAATAGAACAAACTGTCAGTCCCCTACAGAACACAGTGTGAGGAAGACACAGGACGTGAAAAAGCTAACAGGAGCTTTAAGTGATCAGAGAACAATGTCCACTACCAAATTATCCACGGGGAAGTCAGAGAAGGGAAAACAGGGCTGTTAAGCAACCTCCCTCCAAAGATCTATGCTGGGAAAAGAGGGTGTACTGATTGTAAATACAGAACCAAAGCACAATTTTAAAATAGTTGCTCAGAGCTTCCCAGTCAGCCCAAAACAACACTTCTCTGCCAGTTTCATAGCCAGACTATACAGCTGCTGGGCACACTAAATAAAATCACTTGAAAAAGAGACGAGGCTTAAAATGCTAATCATTGTAATCACATTGAGTAGAGTACAGGAAACAGGCAATGGTGCCATTCCTTGAATGGTGCATATTTGAGGGAAATAGATATTCAATAGATCTAATTCTTTAACAAGACAATCATCCTGACACTCTGGTTCCCCCCAATAATCACCAAGACCCACTAATGTTCCTTTCCATCAAACCATTTAGACCTTGATAGTCTCTTCTAGGTAAAAGTAAATATAGTGTGATTAAGTAAATGAATTTCAAATAGACTTGGCATTACTCCTCCCAGTCAAATGGAACATACTCTGAGAGGCATGTGTGATAAAGYTGGGGAACACAGACTGACTCTGAAACCAGACTATCTGGGTTTGTAAGCCTAGCTTTGCTATTCACCAGCTATGTGCTTGGGAGATACTTTCCTTTATTTAATCATCTACAAAGTGGTATCTGTGTGTTCAAATAGGACGTATATCATAGGATTGTTATTAGAAATAAATAAGATGCATATGGCCCTTTGAACCTTTGCACTTGATAAATGTTGGCTAAACAAACTTTGTTTATTAAAAAATCCTCTAGAAAGTTCTTAAAGAAAGATTTATAATGATGGAATCTCAGACACTGTGAGAAGAAGACACTTTGAGGCATGTCTCACAAATACATTACATGGCTAAAACCCTCTAAACTAATAAGATTCTAAGCCCCTTAGAAATCTATTCACTCACAACAGATAGCTATCCTTATCTCTCACCTTCAATTATTCTTTTGCCATCTAGTGAGTATATTTAGTACTTAAGCTGAAAGAAACAAAATCATGGTTTCTATGCCTCTGCATCCCCAGACCTTTGCCACTTGTCTACTTTTGCAAAGTGTTCACAGCCTAAACACAAATCAGATTCAGTCCGATTAACAGCTCTGCTGACAACATCTGTTGCTCACAGCTGAGCCACCTTCACCTTCCCACTCACCTCAACTCTCAATTCTTGCTCCAGCCACATGGTTAAGGATATGTCAGTTAGTCACCGACATAAGTTAACTTCTGGCATTCGATAGGGCTATAGAAGGTGGGGAACAGATGAGCTAGAGGTCAGCCCCCATTCATGAAAAACAGGCAGACCAAGAAGAGATAAAATTCATGTCTACATGAAAAGATTTTTGCCCTGTATATAGGCCCCTTGGTGGGCAATTTTACACCAAATGGATGGCTTTAATAAAACTATTGCTTCATGGTAACTTTATCTAAGGCTATAGACTGGTAAAGATTAATCAGATTGGAATTCTCCTGGTTTGCAATGGAGCAGGGGCTTGATGATATACACTGAGAAGATAGGCAAGTTAAAAATTCAATTGTTCAAATACTGAAGACCTTCACTTAGCAAACACTGGGGTACAATATCAGGACTTGTCTTTAAAMGTATCTTTTACCTTTATTTCTCTATTCCCTTGTCTCTGCTTTTCCTAGTAGCCTCATTGTGTAGCCCCAGACTTTATAAGAATTGACACACACCAAACTTGTCACCTCTGAGAAATCTGACCATTCCCATCAGTAATCCATATTGTCAATGCCAGGGTCTTACCATTTTTATTCCCTAACCTGGCCCATTTACTTTATTATTTTATCATATTATTTTTGCTCTCTGTGGTACTAGCAATTTAATGAACAAAACTGAATTAATGTATCAAAGGCTAAAAGTAAATTACTGTGTTTTCCTCCTCTGTTACAGCAGAGACTTTGAGGTATCTTCCAAAAGCTATCTTCCCAGTTGTAAAAAAAAAATGGCCAAAGTACATCTGCTACACAACTTAAAATGTGATGTAATCATGTCACTTAACTCTGACTGATGACACACAAGAAAAAGTATAAGACACCATCTATAGATCCAAGCTTTGGAGAAGAGTCTGACTATCTAGGCTTGCTCATATTTGCCACCAGCTAGTCATAAACGTCATTGAAGGCTTAGGGAAGTTWGGAGCCACAAGAAAAGATAAATCTATATTGCTAAATTGACTATGGGAAGAGGAATCATGATTCTGACCTGAAAGCCTACACAAGATTTCTATGTAAACAATAAATAAACCATTGTATCAAGACACTACATAGTTAGATTTGCTTACTACCACGTCTTAGAGCAGTTCATGCAATTTGGGATACCTGAAATATATGCGATTTAACAACATCACATACAGATACAATCATTTACTGCAAAAGTCAGACTATTTAATAACAAGAAATTTCAGGATTCACTGATAGGCACAAAGCTGTAGAAATAATAGATGTTGCGCAGCACCTGATACATCATCTACAAAGACCATCCACTGATGGATCACATCAGCACATATGATAGGAGATAGAGCTGAGCAAAGCAGATATTCAATAAATAGCATAGATGCTGAGAAAGCCTGACTATAATGCAAATGTTGGGCTCCACCTAGAACAGTTGGAATATCCAGCATGATATCCATGGCTACAAACTATAGTTAAAGGAAGGAACAGTCAACATAAGAGTAAGAAATGCTAGAGGAACTCCAATCCAGAAGTGAAACAAACTATCCACCATCATCATCCTGTGTCCGTAGCTTGCCAGTTGGTTGAATATCAAGAAGTTGGCTGGGCAAGACTCTAAGGAGAAAAGATTGGAAGGAGATAGGAAAATTTTCAAGTGGGGACTCTACCCCAGAAAGGAAAAACCAATTACTAAACAAGCTTCAGAGAAATCAAACCAAAGTGATCTACAGAGACCAGGGGAGCCTACTATAAATAATGCTTACCAGTGGAAAAGCATTAGGCTAAAATGTATGAAGTCTACTTTTGGCTCAGTGTTTCAAACACCATTCAAGAGATTTGAGTTTGTTGGTTAATTATCAGTTGTCTAAATCATTGATTTTAGAATAAGGTAAATACTAGTGGAAAGATGTCTCAGTAATTAGGAGTATTCCAGAAGACTTAGTTCCTAGCACCAATGTGTTGAGTGACTCAGAACCTAGTGTAACTTCAGTTGCAGAGTATCTTATGCCCTCTTCTGGCCTCTACAAGTATCTGTATACATATAGCATACCTCACAGGACACCCCACACACACACACACACACATTCACACACATACTCATAAATACATTAATTTTAAAAGAATGAGGTAAAGAATGATCTGGGCAGAAAATTAGGGCCCATCAATGTAGTTGAAAAGCATTAGAGAACACAAAAGCAAAAGAAATGTGGGAGGGATTGACAATGTAATGATTCCATTTCAGCCAATGTCAGTGCTGGCCAACAAATCTTCTTATAAGTCAGAAAGGCATGGCTAATGTCATAACAGAGGAGAACAATTAAAAATGCATAACATCATCTTCATTAAATTGGTACCATTAAAGACCAGAACTATTAGCACATTTAAGCATGCATGACCAGTACCTGTCTTGCCGGTTACTGAGCAAATCCTCTTTGTCCTTGTAAGATTCCACCCTAGCCAGATTCAAAGAATCATCCAGCTAAATTCTACCATGGCCAGAGTCAGAACATCATGTGTAAAAATTGCTGAAAACATGTTTTCAGTCTCATTGTGCAATAGTGATCATTTCTGACATTGGACTGTTTGTTGTACATTTATTATCTATCTCCCTTTGAGCCCTTTCACAGCAGCTAAAGTACTCCCTCTGATGGTCTCTGGGATTCATTCACAACTAACAACAAGGCATTGTTCTGTAGGATTTTCCCTCATAATGCTTCTAACATCTCCCAAAGCCAAAAACCCTGACAGCACTTAGTTAAAGCTTTAATTTAACACTTTGGGTCATTTTTATTTTATTTTTCCAAAGGTAAAAGGGAAATTGATATGATCTGTATTGGGAGTAGGAAAACACAAACACATACAAATATATTAACTACATGCAACGTTTGCATAATTTAGCAGCTCAGCTCTCTCTGAATCTAAGAAAATTTTGCCTTGAGGATTCTTTGCAAGTTACATCAATTAGGAAAAAAAATGCTGTCTTTGTTCAGTAATGGGATACTATCAGCAGCGTCTTGTGCAGGACAGAGATATACAGCAGCCAGTCATTGCAACAAGGAAGCTGGCCACACAGTGTGATGTAGACAGGAAAAAAAATTTAAAAAAAAAATCCAGCCCTGACACACAAAGCCCTTCAATTCTAACTCTTTGTGTCAAAGATGTTGTGAAAGCAAGAGGCAGTAACTACAGGCATTTCTCTTTGAACACTCTTCTCCACCAAGTGAAACCCCCACGGATCTAGGCTTGTCATTCCCCAATCCCATTCATCCTTCCTACCCTTACCCCAGAGCTAGCTGTTACTTGTCTGCTGCTCCCTGAACCTAGTCGCGGAGCCTCGCGCTGCTTTGTTCTGCACTTGTACTTTTAGCTCCGAAAAGCAGCAATGAAAGAAACCAAGCTTCATTCTTAATATCACAGCAATGCTCATGATTTAGAATAGCAGTTTTCAAATACCAGCTTTACTAGATAGTGCCAGGCAATGATGAAGTTTCCCTATTACTTTTGCAAAACTAGAAAATATGAGGTCACAGTAGTAAGAGTCTGTCATAAAGCTAACTGTGTTCAGTAAAACTGTTGCCCATTATTGGGAGATTATATCCTTCCTGCTTTTATCAGTGGAGGGGCATTAAAATATCTTTCTTTTTATGAAATGTTGGTTATATTAGATGATGGTTGACATTTCTTTCCCTCATTTTGTTTAATTCTTATTTTACTTCACAAAAATAAAAACTGAGTAAGTTAAGGATTATAAATATACTAATTTACAGAATTATCTCCTTTAAACAGCTTGAGAATAAGATTTAAAAGAATGGGAAGTAAAATGGATCTGATTTATTGTGAAGAGAAAACAGAGGAGCCCACAGTCATATTCAATTTAGATACTACAGTGGAGAAACAGGGCAGCAACAGATGACCTGGGATATGCTGGGGAGAGATTAATTTCTATTTTATACTGAAGCCCACTTTCAAGTGCAGCTCTCCTATCTCCCTGATTGCAGTGAGTCTCAAAAATGCACATTGGGATACATAGCACTGACACCCTTTGGAAATAAGACTCAAATTTTATTCTGATAGCAATTAAATTCCCAATTACCTGGAAGGCAAACACAGTTATGCAAATTACAGATGCAGGCTGACTAATATTAGAACTCAAATGGTTATCACTTCAGAGCTAGGCATTTTGCATCTTCCTTTTTTTTTTCCAAAGGCTACAGTGAAATTTAGTTTAACTGGACTTTGTGAGTTAGGGCTAAATGCCATTAATTTCTGAATATAAAATGTTATTTTAGTTTATCTGAAAAATTGATCTCCTCCTAAGACTATCCCCCGAATCTTTTTCTCCCTTTACTTCTTCATAAATGTATTATCTAATTCAGTCACTATATTATTTATCATCTATTATTATTTATTAATTCACTAACACTATCCTATAATGCAGCAATGGAACTTGTGCTGTAATGCTTTCCAGTGCATTTGCATACTGAATAAAACCATATTGATTCTTAAGGATTTTTATGCTCTAGAAATGCTTGCTTCAGACAAATTTGCAAACAAATTTTTATTTGGTTTCCAAAGACATTATTTTGACATGATTTCAACTGACGCCAACAAATCAAGCCAAGCTCTGCAACAAATGCCTTCTTAATGGGTTTTGCACTATTTGTTTTAGTTGACATCATTTATTATAATTTAACAGTGTTTCCTTCCTAGGGAAGTCCAAAATCGATAAAAAAAAAATGGTGGCATATGTTTGTATTTAGTTGGCAATACAAAGGCAAGCAAAGGGCTTTGTCAGTGCATGATTAATAAAGTGCAAGGTGTAGTGCTATGGGGACATCTCATTATCTTATAATATGAATTTTGAAATACCTTGGGATTCATACCCTTTGGCTTTCATGTTAGCATAAAATTGCACATTAATGGTAAATCATCTTGGATATGTGGCCATAACACAGCTTCATCAGTTCCTGGGGGTGGAAGGAGCAGGAACAGGTGAGAGGAGAACAGCAACTTCGGCAGAGTATATGAAGACAAGAAGGAAATACGTTTGAAATGTTATTACTGGGAGAGAAGCTCGAATTAAGATTTCTGCCATTTCCTCTGACTCTCATGGTGCACAGCCTAGGAGTGGAATTCCCAAAGCCCAAAGTTTGGCAGAGAGGTTCAACAAAAAGTTCTCCTCACAACAACCCTCTGGCCCTTTTAGGTAATTTTTCTCCATATTGACAGTTGGAAAATATGATTACAAATTCCAAGGAGAAATGCTCTGGGTCTGACTGCCAACTCTTTCACAAACACATTTTCAGGATCTGCCTGTCCCTTGGTCCAGGTTCAGTCCCTTGGTTCTCTGCTCTGGACCAGGCACAAATGAAATTCTTTCAGAGAATCATAACATCTCACGGTTAGAGGGATCTTAAGATCTAGTTCAGTGACTCCCAAATGCCAGTTCCAGGGACTAGTACCAACTCCTAATGAAATTTTGTGTTCTGAAAAATGAGGGCAACGGTACAGAAAGTGAAATATATTAACAGATTTTGCTCCATCCCTAACTTAGGTCCTTTCTATATGGAGAGTTTGAATAAGGGTAACTGAAATGGAGGATTGTTTTCTTTCTTTCTCTCTTTCTTTCTTTCTTTCCTTCCTTCCTTCCTTTCTTCTTCCCTCTTTCCTTCCTCCCTTTCTTTTATAATATGGTTTTTTTTTTTTTTGAGACAGGATTTCTCTGTGTAGCCCTGGCTGTCCCAGAACTCACTCTGTAGACCAGGCTGGCCTCGAACTCAGAAATCCGCCTGCCTCTGCCTCCCAAGTGCTGGGATTACAGGCGTGCGCCACCACGCCCGGCTTATAATATGTTTGTTAATTATTTTTTATTTACATCCCAAACGTTGACCCCCGCCTCCAGGTCCCCCTCTTCCAGCACAGCCCCCTTTCACTTCAGAGGGGCTAGCCCTTTCTTTGCTATTCTCATTAGAAAGTAAACCACGTATCCCAACATATTTCCATGTGAAGTGATCTCACGGAGGGTACGAACCTGCTTCCCCACTTTCATTGACTTTTCAGCTTGGGAAGGGGAAGAGAATTGTTTCCCCCCAGGAGGTGCAATAGTTAATATTGTCAACTTGATAAGATGAAGTAGATAAATCTCTAGGCATGCCAGGGTGAAAAATCATTTAGATTAACCTCTGGCCAGGCCTGTAGGGAATTATCTTGATTAGGTTAATTAAGGAGGGAAGACTCACCCTAAGAGTAGGCAGTGGCATTCTCTGGACTTGGGTCCTGGACTGTATCAAAAGGAAAAGGTGGCCGAGCACCTGCATGCTTTGCTTTCTACTTCCTGACTGCAGATACAATATGAACAGCTGCCTGAAGCCCCTGTTGTTGGAATGTTCCCCAGGCTGGAGGACTGTGCTGCTGAAATGTGAGCCAAGAAAACCCTTTTTACCTTAAGTTGTCTTTTGTCTAGGTGTTTTACTTGATCAGTGTGAACAGTGATTATGTTCTCCTCCAGCTGAGTCCTATATAATTCAATTAAGAGCGAATAGCAAACACTAATTAAACATGTATTATAAATAAGGTACTATTCACAGACTTTATATGTGAGGTAGATGTTAATATTCCCATTTTACAAATGAGAAAAGTGAGGCACTGGAAAAGTTTAAGGAACATTGCTTAGGTCATTCAGTGAATATGTGGAAGAGTATATATTCAAAGCCAGCCATCCTAGCACCAAATGCCAATATGTTTAAGTTTAAGCAGAGGGAAAATGTACTATATAAATAAAATCTTATCATAAATCACATAATTAAAGAATTAAAAGTTGAAAATCTGTATCAGTACTTCTTTGTTTTTTATCTTCACTAGGTAGGCATACAGATAGGATACGTTGACAAAAGCTGACTTAAGTATTCACATACATTAGGACACATACATTCTTAGTTTCTTATGATAGCACATTTGTAATCATCTTCTAAAAAGACTTTTTTCTTAAAACAAATTTAATGATCTAAGTAAAATTTGATAATAGTAATGACGGTGGGTCCATTCCTTATTCGTTTGAGATTCTATAATTAAATAAATATCCATCCTCTCCTCCCCCACCTCTATCAGTCACTAAATCATCTGGAAGCACATAGCCTTCAAAGGAAGTGATCATTCGTTTTACATGTGATAAGAAATAAGAAAGCCAGAGAAGCCATTTACAGGTGTGTGTGTGTGTGTGTGTGTGTGTGTGTGTGTGTGTGTGTGTGTGTGGGAGCCATTTACAGGTGTGTGTGTGTGTGTGTGTGTGTGTGTGTGTGTGTGTGTGTGTGTGTGTGTGTGTGTGAGAGAGAGAGAGAGAGAGAGAGAGAGAGAGAGAGAGAGAGAGAGATGGGGGAGGGGAGAGAGAGAGAGTTCTTAGTCTGTCCTTAGCATCTAACACAGATCTGTCTGTCATCACTTACTACATTTTTCCTCAGTTATTGATACTTGATTTTTGATCTGATTAATTGATCTTGCCATGCCCTTGATTTCCTTGAAAAGGGATCTTGTAAAAAACCAAGGAAAGCTCGACAGTGCCCTCAGGCCAAACTGTCACAAACATTTTTCCTATTCAATTCACTTATTTAGTATGTGCTTTTGGCTACATCTATTAAGCAGCACAATGTTCATCTTGTTCTGTCATCAATTGACCACTTCAATACGTATTAGTTTATCCAGTTGCTTATTAGCATGTACAAAATATAATAAAATACAAGGTCATAACAATGCTGACATAAATGTATTCATACAGAGCCTCGATGAGTTAGGGTATAATTCAGATTTTTTTAAAAAAATATTTTTTGAAATTATAATTTCATCATTTCTCAGTCCCTTTACTCCTTCCACCACTGCCCCCATGTTCAGATTTGTAAGGGTAGTGATAGGGTATAATTTTTCAGACAAAAAGAATGAATTCAAGGAATCCGTTGTGCAGCACAAACACTCTCTTAGTTACTGTTCTATTACTCCAAAGAGACACCGTAATCAAGAGTTATGAAAGGAAGAATTTCATTGGGGGCTTGCTTATAATTTAAGAGGGTGAATCTATGACCATTCTGGCAGGGAACATGGTGGCTGACAGGCAGGCGCAGTCTGAGAGCTCACATCTGATACACAAGTTATAGGCAGAGAGAGGGTAAGATTGGGTCTTACCCTTGACATGAGCTACGGAAACCCCAAAGCCCACCCTCAGTGACACACCCACTCCAACAAAACCACACCTCTGAATCAGACCTCCTTCTTAAACAGTTCCAGCAACTGAAGGGACTAAGCATTCAAATATATGCGATCAGGAAGTAAGCAAAGATCATGATAAATGCCTTTCTTTGACAAGACTTAGAGTGGACCTATGACGGAAGAGGGACTACAAACAAACAAACAAACAAAAAAAAAACCCAACCCATTATGGTATTAATTCAAACTATGAAATAGCTCTTGATAAGTACTATATTCATCACTTTTCTTGTTGTTGCTGGTACAAAATACTCGACAAAAACAAAACAAAACAAAACAAAAAAAACAAAAAAACGTAACAAAAAACACACCAAAAAGGAAGGGATAATTTGGCTTGCAGTTTGCAGGAATATATATAATCACCGTGGTAGGACGGCCATGACAATGGGAATATGAGATCACTGCTCATATTGCGTTTATAGTCATTGAAAACAAAACAGCATTTCAGCTGTAAAATCGCAATAAAATTCATTAAAATCTGTCTGTGGCTGAGGGGCTTGTGGATGAACTGCAGAACCATCCTGAGCCTATCAGTTCTTATACCTCTAACTGGAGATAATAATAAGTATGTGACTTGACCATTGGGTGGAATGTGTGAAGACAGATAAGGAAAGGCTTGATTCTCAGATTTTGACATAGGTATCCAAGTTAAAGAGGAAGACAATAAGTGAATGGTGAAGATATTTGTTTTATGAGTCAAGATAGTGCTGATCTCGTGGCACATGAAAGTATAGGATGGTGACCAGAGGCTGGGAGAGTGAAGAAGGAATGGAAAGAGGTTGGTCACTGGATCCTAAGTTAGAATAGAAGCAAGACTCTTAGTTGTGGTATTGATAGAGTAGAATAACTATAGGCAAAATCATTTTAGGTGTATATTATGTGCTGTGGCCGGGCGGTGGTGGCGCACGCCTGTAATCCCAGCACTTGGGAGGCAAAGGCAGGCAAATTTCAGAGTTCGAGGCCAGCCTGGTCTACAGAGTGATTTCCAGGACAGCCAGGGCTATACAGAGACCCTGTCTCGAGAAACCAAAAAAAAAAAAAAATTGTGTGCTGTACATAAAAATGATAGAGTTTGGATTGGAAACATTGCTTAATGGTTAGAGTACTTGACATGCAAGCATATCTACCTGAGATCATATCCCCAGCACCCATGTAAAAATCCAGGCAAGGCTACAAATGTTTGTAAGCACAGGAGGAATAGAGATAGTTGGATCCCCAAAGCTTGCTGTAGTACCATGAGATAATCCAAAATAGTAGGCTCTAAGTTAAGGAAGATAATTTGTCTCAAAAAATAAAGTAGATAAAATTTGAGGACAGCATCCTGACTCAGGCATTGACCTTTGGGCCTTCTAGGCACATGCCACACTCTACACACACATTAACACATACACGTATACATGTATAACACACATACACACATGCACTCACGAAAGCATGCACACAAACACATGCATACATGTATGTGCTGGGGGGTTAAATAGAAGAAATGAGTTTTTTTAAGTTTTCACTTACATAAAAAATAAATGTTTGTGATGTTAGCTATATTATTTAATCTGATTTAAATACTATATAATATGCTATCTGATAAATATGTACAATTGTATGATTTCTGTATGTTACATTTAAAATAAAATGAAAAGACAGTGTTGTCTTTATGTCCACTGAGATTGAAAAATATTATATTAGCACTAAAAAAAAAACCACTTTTGAGCTGAGAATAACAAGCAAAAGATCATTAGCCTTTAATGATTCCACGTAAATAATGGGATTATCCAGGTATATGAAGCTCCAAAATAGGAAGGCCAGAGGTCAGAATCAAGGCTCTGAATAATAACAGCAGTTACTAGGTGATGAGAAAGTGTAGCATCATAGAATGTCCTAGGAAGCCAGCACATGAGCATCTAAGACAGGACAACTTTGAATTCAAGTCTAATATGGAACACCGATTAAAAACAGAGAGATGAGGAGAAAGAAGACCCAGCAGTAGGGATGGAGAAATTATTCCAGAGAAGAATCAACATTGCCGCCATGGCAGTAACAGAGGCAAGAATTTTGAAAATGGTGTATTCAACAGAGTCAAATACCACAGAGATAGCAACTGAAATGAGGAGCAATGGTGGTTTATTGAATTTGACAGGCAGGAATCTTTTTTTTTTTTAAGTGTTCTAAAGGGATCGAGGGAGAGAAGTATAACTCCTAGATGTGCATGTTGAAAGATTACAAGTTTATTTGAATGCATTTAGAAACTGGATTCTCAGTAGACTCCTGAAGTATGTTTCCATTACAAGTGATTGGCAGGTTCTAAAGAGGCAAGCAAGGATATGAGAGCCCCAAAGTTAGGATTGGCTACTTTCTCAGAAAGCACTTAGGAAGGGAGCTTTGTTAATGCAGATTAAGCAACAGCTAATGAATGAAAATATTGCCTCTTACTATGTAAATGGAGAAGCTGGTTTGTGTACAATGTGGTTAATAATGAATTAAAGCTTTAAGTCTCTCGCTACACACACTGATTATAATATAGTATGGGATTAAATGATCATGTTTATTTTAACCTTGATTTTTGCCCACCCAAAACAGAGGGGGCCACAGTGTAAGCCACAGGCTGCTAATTTAGCTCAGAGCAAGTAGAAAGTACTCTTTTCCTAATTCAAATCGAGTTTATTAAATAAATGGGGCTGTAGACTAGCTGCTTACAGCCTAGAGCTCTTTCTCAGAAGGGCTTGTGTAAGAACTTATACATGAATCAACTAGAAGCTCATTGAAACGAAGAAAGCATGTCTGCTGAAGTGTAGTTGAGAGAATTGGCAAGACTAGGACTGATGATGAGCCAATTCAGAAGAGCATGAGCACCTCTTCAAACTCGCAGCATGTGAGAAGAAGGATTAAAAAGTACTCTGGGACTCCCCTAAACAGTCTGCAACCTGTTAGAGGGATCTAAATAAAGACGGATTCATAATCAGCAAAGAACACTTCCATTAGTAATAGCTGTTCAAAGATAAATACACCACCTCAAAGGTAAACTCCCGACCACTATAAATGTCAAGGCCAGAGTTAAGTGGCAATTTGTCACACATGTAATAAAAATGGGTAGATTTGTTAGGATTAAATTAGGAATATGACAGGGATAAAGCAAAAATCAGAAATCAAAAGGACATCGGCAAAATAATAAGCAGGTTTAATTCCTCATAGGATTTTGTTGGAGTAGAGATTCCAAAGCTGCAGCTATGGGATGATCACAGTCTTGATAGTTATTTTCTGACAGATTGACATGGCCTTCAATCTTCAAGGACAACTCAAGGTTCTTTGGCATTGCAACCACCATGTCCTCACTAGAAAGAGAAAAGGCAAAAGATTTTGTTTTCTGCAAAAGAAGATAGGCTTAAATGTATCTACTCCTTTTATAGAAATTTTCTAGAAGTCCCATATAACAACTAAGAATTGGTATACCTGTATTCAGTACCTGCATATAAGAATGAAAGAGAGCCCTTTATCTCGGATAGACACATAGCCATATGAAAAAAGGCAATATGTACCTGATGAGAAAGGGCAGACATAGTAGAACAAGCCAAACCCATTGGTGATAGGCATGTGTTGAGTTCAGATTAAAGTTTAAGATCTTTTCTAATGCCTAAATAGTATGAGACCATATCAGACACATTCACCAACACCACTTTCAACACACTTTCCATCAAGGAGACATGACTACTTTACACGTTAACCTCCCTGTTGGCTTACCCAGTCCTCTGCATCCAGTTTCCTCTGTTCTAATCATCAGAGTGGCTTCTTCATTTCTGGCTGTACCTGGATTAATATAGTTCTAGGAACAATTAATCTTATTAGTTAAAACCTCCTTTCTTCACAGAGCCCCTTAGGAAATAAAATATAGTATAAGGTAAGCAGGTTTTAGTGAAAATAATTGGTTGAAGAGAGACATGMTGCCTAAAGGCAGTTCCTTTGTGTGGGAGAAAAGCTGCAAACACTTTCAAAGTAGTCAAGAGAACAACGATTCATTCAATGAGCATTTCCACTGGGTGTCAGGCACTTTTAAATGCTGGAGATAAAGGGAAAAACACAATCAGCATTGATTCTGGCTTTGTGGGACTTATAGTTCCGAGATGAATAAAATATTTTAAAATGCCTTAAAAGGCTAAGGAGATGGTTCTGTCAGTGACATGCTTGCATACATGCATGATCACTTGAGCTCAGTCCCCTTGGACACACAAAAGCTGGGTACATTCACATGGACCTGCTAACCCAGTACTGAGGAAGCAATGAAAGAAAGAGCTCTGGGGAGTGCTTGTCAGAGGTCTGGGCTCAGGGAGAAACCCTGTATGAGAAAAATAAAGGGAAACAACTGGGAAAGTGACATCAGCCTGTTGACACCACAGAAGCACATGCATGTCATGCATACACACCTGCACACATGTACACAAATACGTGAACATACACATATACATTGTATATACATACAAGTAATGATATAAAAATTAAGAATTGTTGTGATTAGGAACATTATGCCAAAAGCAGATAACAATAATCTAATTATTTGGCCTTTTCTTTGATTTGTAAAATAAAATGAGAGGCCAGATGTGGTGGCACATCTGTGTAATCCTGACACTTCAAACGTGCATGCCAGAGGATCAGAAGTTCATGACCATCCTTGGCTATAGCAAGTTCAAGGCCAACCTGTGCTACATGAGATCTTGTCTCAAAAAATAGGGGAGCGTGGAAAGGAGAGAAGGAGGATGGGCAGGGAGACACTGGGTTATAGAGGCTATTCTGAACCAATATACAAGGAATAATGACCTTGAAAATATTTTCTTCCTGTGTGCTCCTTTGTGATTTCTTTGAGGCAATGTTCTTCAATGCTCACCATTTTCCAACCCTGCTTTCCATAATCCTTCCCTGGCCTGGTGTCCAGTTATGCAGCAAGGTGTCAACCACTGTAAATATTACTGCATTTGCAAGCATAATAACAAATTCCAGGCAACTTTGCTTTTTCATATTGTCTAACAAGAGGCCATTATTATTTTAAATTTGTACTTACATCCTGAAATATTTTTGCATTTTGCATTTAATCACTGCCACATTTTAGGAGAGTTTAGGACAACAATTAGTATTGTACATGTGAACCTGAACTAATATCTATACATGGGATTTTGTTTGGACACATATAGCCTTCTGCAGATCATAACTCAATGACCTTGTGTGCCTAAGTCCTTCTAGACTGTTCAGCAGCATTGTTTTGTACTTAACTTGCTTGAAATCTATAACCACTTCAAGAAAAAAAACAAACACACTCCGTATTTAAAGGAATTCTCTGTTTTCAAGGGGTTTGACAGCCTAATCCCAATAGCCCTTTCAAAGTACTCTTACTCTTTCCATTCGTTCTACATGCTTTGCCCTTGGAAATGATAAGCAGTTTGGACTTGACTATTAGCAGTACTGCTTAGTATGTCCCCCTGTGATTTTCTAAGAATTAGAATATTTCTCTGAGTGAACTGTAAGACGTTTTGTAGCAAAACTAGAAGTTGTTGCTGTTGTTCTTTAATGACACTGTATTCCTTCTTTCTTTTCTGCCTCTGGTTCCCTTTTGGTGGGGTGGGGGCTCAGATTCTCAAATTTCTTAATTATACAGGATAACACAAAGGTATTTTCATGGATGTATATAATGTATTTTAAGAATATTTCCCTCACCAATTTCCCATCCTTCCCTCTCCCATCAGTTCCCTCATTCCCCAAATAGTTTCTGAATCTGGCCCAAACCATTCTCTTGTATGCTTACTCTTACCCTATGTGACTCATATATGTATTGACAATGACTAATCCTGTGATCTTGGTCAGTCTGCTTAATCTTTTAAAAGCTTCCCATCTCTTTGGTAAAGTTGATACTCAATACCTCCTAAAGGTACCATGGAAATTGTGATGGTTTGAATAGGTATAGTCCCCATAGATTCATGTGTTTGAATGCTTGGCCATAAGTGGTGGCACTATTAAGAGGTGTAGTCTTATCAGAGTAGGTGTGGCCTTGTTGGGGAAGTGTGTCGCTGTGAAGCCAAGGCTTTGAGGTCATATATGCTCAAGGTATACCAGTGTGGTACACAGTCTACTTCTGCTGCCTGTGGATCAAGATATAGAATTCTGTCTCTATTACCATGCCATGTGCTGCCATGTTTCCCCACACGAAGCCTCTGAAATGGTAAACTGGCCCCAGTTAAATGTTTTCCTTTATAAGAGTTGCCTTGGTCATGGTGTCTATTCACAGCAATAAAATCCCAACTAAGACAGAAGTCTTTAAAACAATACCACCTACCATAAATCTTAGGACATAGAAGATAATAATGTAGTGGTCTACTTCTCAGCCATCTGAGCTTCGTGCTATACAAAAAATATGTATTTTCAAACCCATGTCCTCAGACTAATGTCCTCCTGTCATTGTGACCACTGTAGCGAGTTAACGCATTACCACTGCCACATAATGTGTCTATGTTTCAGATGAAGTTTCCTCTAGAGGAATGTCTCAGTTTCAGTTGAGCTGACACCTGAACATATTAAATAGATCTCTTCTTGGCATTTTCTATTATAGTTCTCTGCTGCATCCATGTTCATCTTGGCACTTAGCATAATTTGAAGCGAATCACTTCTGTGTTCGTGTACTTCATTATTTTCTCTTTCTCTGTATGGTGAGCCATGCTAAAGGGCAAAGACCATATTCTTTTTTAATTAGCACTGAGTGTCTTGACCATGGCAAAGTCCTTAATATAGTAACAATGATATATAATGATAAATATTTGGGAATACAGTGGTGGGGTTGTTAGATGGATGGATATCATAGGTGGAAAAATAATTAGACATTTGAAAACTTTTTAATGGAAATTTCAGGTACAATGAACAAGTGGGAGAACAATATTTGTGGGGAGACATATTTCTGGCCACCCCAAATTACATGAAGATTGACTTCCTTAAAGAGAAAGGGTTAGGGAAGTTTTTGACTAAGTGGAGTAAACAGCTTATACAGAGAAAATTGAATGTGAAGAATTTGGAAAAGAGAATTAACACAGAAATTCCTAAAATACTATACTTATCACCCAAGGGTTTGCATATGGAAACACTGCAAGAGGGCTGTCTCACACTGCCTTCTTCCTACTCCTTTGTCCTTCCTGCCTAGAATCTCGCACGACAGCCCAGCTGCTCAGACTCCCACACTCTAGCAAGAGTCCTTAGCTTGTGAAGTGAAAAATACAGCAGCACCGACCTGTCACAGCTGAGGAATCAGAAAACAAGTTAGGTTTTCGAGCTGTCAGGTTGAGAAGGATTTGCAAGCACCTTCCCACCTACTCTATGCTATGAAGATGGATTTCTAGAGGTTTGAAAGAGATTTGTACTATGGCTTTGAGGTTTACAAAATGCCACCATCCGAAGACTTTGAATTATTCTTCCCCTGTATTTCATTTGTAATGTACATTTGCCAGCATAAAAAAGTATTAAAAGGGCATTTGAACTTATGAGCAGCTATTTCCTTTAAATGTAGTTGTTGTGCTAGAGGAACATAACCAGTAGCAAATTAGGTTAACCCCTCATCTGCCAAAATCTACTGACACCTGGTATGGATTTAGGAATCTACACCCTAACTTCTTAGTTCCTGAAAGATGTAAAATTTAAGAATTTGGAGTAAATATTTTTTGTCTGTTTCTTCTCTCATCTTCTGCCATACTCCATTCTCAATGTGAAGGAGGAATAATCCCCAAGAATTCATTGAAACCTCCTTGAAGCCTAGTGTTCTAGTGTTTTAGCCTCCTTGAGCCTAGTGTTCTCAAAGGTAGAGTGGGAACAATACCAGCATCTGTTAAATACAGACTTTGTACAACATGATCCTGACATGTCTTAAGTGTTTCACAGTCACTTTGGAAACTGCCCTTGGGTAAGTGTTCCTAGGCTCTGTGCCTTAGCTTCCTACTTTACTAACAAGAAACTGACTTCAGATTACTGCTAATATTATTGATGTAAATGCTTGAGACTCTGTTTCTTGTTAACACTAGCTTTCATTCATTTGATTTTTCTATAGATAAAATGGAAGAAATATTCATTTAACAAGCAATGTTAATATCACTACAAATGCTAGTCAACAATGTTTTGCTATATGTTGGCTTCCCAAAGTACTGAGACATTTAAACTGCACAAAAATAATAGTAACATTCCATTCATAGTTTATTTAGTTTACTGTTCATCTCCAAACAAGAATAGTCTTGAAAACAGACTATATGTTTCAGGTGAAAATTTGACACTCAGCCAATTCAAAGCTGAGTTTAATTCAAAGTCAATAAAGTAATACCCCAATGCCTAGGTGGATGTGCAAATTTTCTCCACATGATAAATAAGCAGAGTATGATTTCTATCAGATCAATCTGAGTTTGAGTCATTCCTTCTCTAATCAATAAATCTGAATGTGAGCTGAAATATGAAGTCAATAGAGACAGTGTTACATTCACTTTAAACTCCTTCATCAAACATACCTAGCAAGTTTTCTATTATTACCATGAATTCAAAATATCAGGCTTTTTCTTTTTCATTTAACCAACACTTTAAAGGAAGTTTTATAAACAGGACTTGCTTGGATCTTGTTAGAAATCCACACAGATTCTCTAACCTACTCAATGTGGTAGCTACAATTACGTTGGAACTACACTATAAAGCAAAATTGGGTTAGAGGCAACATCTATGGAAATTGTATTGTTTGAAAATTATTGCTGGGGATAGTTTAGAAGTTGATGAGCAAGTCTTGAGACTTGAAGGCATTTAAATAATATGTGAAAGGATTCTGCATTTTCTGGCCAAGGTCAAAGCCTTCCAGTTTCTTTCCATAATAGTGTTACTCTCCACAGAATGCCCAGGAGTGGTATAGCTTCAGAGACAGACAGGAAGATCAACGGAATAGAATTGAGCCCACACACTTAATGGTCACTTGATCTTTGACAAAGGAGCTAAAACCATCCAGTGGGAAAAAAGACAGTATTTTAAACAAATGGGGCTGGTTCCACTGGCCAAAAGCATGTAGAAAAATGCAAATCAATCCATTCTTATCTCCTCATACAAAGCTCAAGTCCAAGTGGATCAAGGACCTCCACATAAAACCAGACACACTGAAACTTATAGAAGCGAAAGTGGGGAAGAGCCTCAAGCACATGGGCATAGGGGAAAATTTCCTAAACAAAACACCAATGGCTTATGCTCTAAGATCAAGAATCAATAAATGGGACCTCATAAAATTGCAAAGTTTCTGTAAGGTAAAGGACACTGTCAATAGGACAAAACAGCAACCAGCAGATTGGGAAAAGATCTTTACCAATCGTACATCTGACAGAGGGCTAATATCTAATATATACAAAGAACTCAAGAAAGTAGACTCCACAGAATCAAATAAACCTATTAAAAAATGGAGTACAGTGCTAAATAAAGGATTCTCAATTGAGGAATACCGAATGGCCAAGAAGCACCTAAAGAAAGGTTCACCATCCTTAGTCATCAGGGAAAGGCAAATCAAAACAACCCTGAAATTCCATCTCACACCAGTCAGAATAGCTAAGATCAAAAACTTAGGTGACAGCAGATGCTGGAGAGGATGTGAAGAAAGAGGAATGCTCCTCCACTGCTGGTAGGATTGAAAGCTGGTAAAACCACTCTGGAAATAAGTTTAGTGGTACATCAGAAAATTGGACATACTATTATCAGAGGACCCAGCTATACCACTCCTGAGCATATACCCAGAAGATGCTCCAACATGTAATAAGGA
>BDUI01002572.1:32963-49209 GCA_002335545.1 Apodemus speciosus | reverse complement strand
GGAGAAGGAGGAGAAGGAGGAGAAGGAGGAGCAGGAGGAGCAGAAGGAGGAGGAGGAGGAGGAGGAGCAGAAGGAGGAGGTATATCACAGGGAAGGAGAGCTTTGAGGTTTGAAAAGCCAAGGCCATTCCCAGTTACCTCTTTCTGCCTCCTACTTACAAGTAAAGACAAAGCTTTGCTTCAGTATCATACCTGCCTGCTGTCATGCTCCTCACCATGATGAAATATACTCTAACCATCTAGAACTGTAAGCCCCCAACAAACTTTCTTCTATAAGTTGCTTTGGCCATGGAATTTTATATAGCAATARAAAAATAGACAGACACACACATAAACATGTACATGGAAGACTGAATAGCCATAATCGTAAAGGGGAAGTGTCAATACTTTTAGTGTTGGAGGTGTTACATTTGAGATTGCTATTAGACATCCAAATGGTGCTATAAGTGAGAAAGTGCCTGGCTACACCCTGCAGTTTGAAAATGATTTGAATGACAGACAACATTTTAGGGTCTAATAACATGCCCCATTTAAATTTGCAAAGTAAAATGATGTCACTATGGGAGTGACTCCGAGTGGAAGTTAGAAATAGTCCAGGATTCTGATATAGGGAAGTCCAAAATTTGAAGAGGAACCAAGAAAAAGAAAGTAGAGAGRAAAACTGGATTGATGTTGAAAAACAGGTGTCATGTCCCAAAGGAAAGAGAATGGTCTCCCTTGCTAAATAGAGCTAAAAGATCAAGAAATATGAGAACTGAGAATCAGTTATGAGGAAGTCACTAGTAAACATAATGAAAGCAATGTTGGTGAAGCGGTAGAGGAACCGGCTGTGTGGTGTGGATGAGAACGAGGGGAGAATGAACAAGGATCGTGTGTTGAGATCATCCTTTCAGGGAGGTTTTGGTTATAAAGGGAAAAAAGGAAAAATTGTCTTCTAAAATTCAAATCCAGTTGATTTTTGGAAGGTTAATGAGAGTGATATGAAGGGAAACATTTTTAACACAAGAGACAGCAGAATTAGCGAGAGCATTCAATATATTTAAGAAAGAGTCAGATCAGACTGCCTTGGTTCAAAACCAAAACCTGACTGTACCTCTTCTGAGCTTGGGAACTTGAGCAGTGTCTTCTCTGTGACATGGTTTATGTATCTAAGAATTTATGAATTCCACTTCCACATCCACAGCCATGCATTGAACCAACTCTGTATATAATATATTAAAAATTTGCTTCTGGGCTAAACATGCAGCAACATTTTCTTACCATTATTCCGTAAACACAGTGTAGTCACTATACACCATGCTTTTATTGTATGTGGTAGTTTAAGTAATTCATAGATGATTCAAAGAATACAGGGCTCTGGGGATATTGGGAATAGTGTCACATGCATATAACCACAATTTTTAAACAACTGAGATGAGTGATTTGAACTCAGAAGGTGAAGACCAGCCTAAGCAACACAGCAAGACCTTATTTCAGTAAATGGATGAACTAACTACTAAATATATACAGAATGACATGTACAGASTATAAGCAATTGAAACTATTTTATATAAAATATTTGGTCACAAGCAGATTTTAGAAGCCATGTGAGAGATGCTCCTAATCTTTAAATTACAACTGTCTCCATCAGCTCATGTTTAAACATTGTATCACTACCCAAGGTAGTGACACTATTTTGATTATGAAAACTTGGGGAGGGCACATTGATGGTTGAAATAGGTCACTGGGAGATACCTTTGAAAGCTTACCCAAATCCAGGTTTCTATCACATCCATTGCTTAATGGGCTACTATGATGTGAATAGCATCTGCCAGACATATTTACTGCTAAGAACTGAGCTGCACTACATGCTTTCCCTACCATGATGGACCTAGATCCTCTTAACTGTGAGCCAAATAAGTCTGTCCTCCCTTAGGTTGTCTTTGTCACCATTAAAGTCACAGTGATAGAAAACTAATACAAGGATACTAGAACTAATCACTTACCAACACTGAGACGTGACTACAGAATATCAACTATTTGGATTATTGCAGTATTGTGAGACATTTGCTGGTCCACAGGAAAAGCTCAAAAACTTGGCTAGTAATAATTGCAGCCATATTTCTTTGATGACAAGCACTACTTAAGATTTATTTTCCCGAGAATCTTTCTCACCAGGTAACTAACTCCTAGGTTCAGTTAAATGCACACTGGACCATCCTCTTGGCACCTAGTAGATATATAGCCATATGGTTGTGTTGACATTTGCTTGCCTTCCATCCTCAAATATCAATTCTGTGTCTACTTTCCCACAAAGCCCTTCTTTCCCCCAAGATATAGGAGTATTTACCATTGGATTAAGAGCACAGACTTTCAAGTGAACTTTTCTTGACTTTGAATCTAGCTCTGTCATATGCTCTCTAAATATACATTCTTATTTAACCCCCATAGTTCATTCTTCCTGCCTGTAAAGGTATCAGCATTTCTTACCTCACAAACTAGAAATAGAAAATGAATCAATATACAAAATACCTTAAATAGTATATAGAGCATACATATACAACACTTCTATTATTATTATTATTATTATTATTATTATTATTATTATAAATAATCTACTATTATGTGATATTACTACCATGACCACATCTCTGGCTATATCCATCCTCTTGGCCCTAAATCAAGGTTTTGTACCTAAGGGTTCCTGTGATATGGTACTTGTATCTTCACTAACTGCTTGCCACAGGGAGAATGAGTACAAAATGGAACAAAAAAAGTCCTATATTTCTCAAAGTGAGCACAAAGAAGGTTATCAACAGAGGGATACTTACTTTCCTCTTATTCATGCAAAGATGTCCAAAACACATACAAGAATGTCTATGTGCATATACCTAGAATTTGAGCTAAAATTAATATTTAAATCAATTGAGTTTATTAAGATGTCAGTATTCTTATTCTTCTTTTCCCTTTTGCTGAATAGTGAAAGATAATCTAACTTCCAGTCACCCTTCACATCTCAACATAGACATCACTCAAGTCTTTGTCACCTTCTATATTACCCCCAAGGCTACCTTGTAGTTATACTCACCAAGGTATCAGACTACTCAATAGTCATCTTGCTGCTGTCTTTTTGATTAATCAATCACACACACATGCTTTGTCAACCTCATCGCTTAGAGCCTACAACATACAATGGATAAGTAATAAACATTTCCTTGTCTGTTATTATAATGGTGAATTTCCTAGAAACCAATTTGGCAGGATTTATCCCTTTTCAATGAAGAACTTTAGTGTCATATAGGGTTATAATACAAAATTAAATGCAATGTCATCAAAGGATGTAATCAGAACATGCTATCCACACAGTGACTGTGTACACATTTTATCTGGAAATTATGTCTCCATAAACCTGGGGAGGAGGTAGAGGAATGACACAGCTGCTAAGAAGACATACTGCTCTTGCGGAGGACCGAAGTTTGACTTTGAAGACCTACACTAGATAGCTGAAAACCACCTCCTATTCCAGCTCCAGGGAATCTGATACCTTTCCCTGGCTTCCATACAGGTACATACACTTAGAGATTCACATCCCTACATACATTATTTAAAGTAAAATTCATCTTTAATAAAATAAAAATAAAGATGAGGAAGATAGAGAAGAAAAGGGAGAGATGAGAGTTAAAAGTAACATTTAAATTCCTACACAAAATCATGCCATAATTCTATTCTAGGAAGTATGTATGACTATAGATTTACAGATTAAGATTCAAGGTGATAGAAGTTGGAAAGTAACAAAATTTAAAAGCAGGTCAGCTCAACTTCACATTTGTTTGTGTGTGTGTCTGTGTGTGTGTGTCTCTGTGTGTGTTTTAATTATTCTATAATGACATTCAAGAACCAGATTCAAGAGAAGTAAATAAGGATAGAAGCTGTCTTAGTTAGGGTTTTACTGCTGTGAAGAGACACCATGACCAATGCAAGTTTTATAGAAGACAACATTTAATTGGGGCTGGCTTACAGGCTCAGAGGTTCAGTCCATTGTCATCAWGGCAGAAACATGGCAGCATCCAGGCAGRCATGGTGCAGGAGGAGCTGAGAGTTCTACATCTTCATCTGAAGGCTGCTAGTGGAAGACTGACTTCCAGGCAACTAAGGTGAGGGTCTTAAGCTCACACCCACAGTGACACACCTACTCCAACAAGATCACACCTCCTAATAGGGTCACTCCCTGGGCCAATCATATACAAACCATCACAGAAGCAAACCATAAAAGATAGCCTGGAATTTGAATGTGGTCTGGGAAGACATGGGGAAGAGTTTTATGGGTGAACAGTCTACCTAGGCACTATGATACTGTTCCAATAGCTTCTTCATCCTTATAACAAATAAATATATCTTAAATCATAGAACACATTCTGAAAATATGTTCAAAGTTAAGGGGTTTGAGATAGATTAATTTGGCTGATTATGATGAACTCTGTGTAATCACATGCTGTATGCTGTAACAAATTACCACAAACCATAGGAATGTTCTCTCATGGAACAAGGCTGCGCTTTCTGTGTAGGCTCCAAGGGAACCAATTCCTCACTTTATTCAGCTTCTAGTGGCCTCAGGTAACCCTTGATTAATACCTATACTACTCTGATCCCTTCCTCTGTATCACAATGCTTCCCTCGCTGTTATCATCCCCATTTTGTTTATAGCAAACCTCTATTTCTTTTATAAAACAGTTATCATTGGCTGTCAACCCGTCCAGATACTGCAGATATTTCCTCATCTCCCAGTTCCCAACTACACTCATAAAACATTTTTTTCCTCTAAACAATGAAACTATCACAAAAATTATGACCTTTGAGAGGTCATAATTTAACCCACTACAGGTTCTTAAAAGTGGAGAAGCTTCTGGAGATGACAAGAGCGTAATAATCAGATACAGTTGCAAGATGAAGACAGGGCAGGGGTAGGGGGTTACAAGTCAAGCAATGATGCTAAATGAGTCAAGGAAGGTTGATTCTCCTCTAAAAATCTGCAGCCAAACAAAGAGCAACTCTCTGAGCACTTGGATTTCGACTCTAGAGAAACTCATTCTAGACTTCTGATCTCTAGAACTGTAACATAAATTTGTCTTGTTTTAAAGCCCTATGTGTGTGACAATTTGTCATCACCATAATAGCAAACTTGAATAGTCAATGAGGAAAATGAAGCAGATGTTTGGACCACAGCATGTACAGAAGCCAGAGGCAGGAGGGCAGGTTTTAGAGTAGCAGAATGTAAATGCCAAAAAAGCAGAGAAGGGCAGGTAGCAAGAATTTGAGTAGCCATGGGATGGTGGATACCATCCGGTGTACCAACAAAGTATTACAAATATCCAGCAGCAACTTTGATTATGGCTAGGGGACCCTGCATGGTGGAACTTAATTGGAAACATGCTATCCACCTCAAATATGTGTGGGCTGGAGAAGGTGGAATGATTAGGCAGGAGTATCATGTAAAGTTAGCTGCCTGCCATGCTTGCACATTCACTCTTTTAGCCAAAGATAGTTAAAGATCCCCTTCCAGCTCAAGTAGCTGTACTCATAGCATCTATTTCAAACAAAGTATTTGGCAGAAAGATGTCTTGGTGAGTTAATGGGCAGAGGGTAGGTTTTCCAAAATGATAAGTGTAAATAGAAGACTACCAGAAAGTCTTTCCAAAACAATGTTATTGTTTGGGAACAGTATTGAACCTGCATGTGGCATGAATGCAGCTACTGTCTATTAAATAAAGGAATGGGTAGATGAATGGATGAACAAATGAATGAATGAATGAATGAATGAATGCTGGGTTGAAGGAAAACAAGGAGATTTCAAGCTGCAGGACCTAATACTGGGAGAAATTTGCATGAGATTTAGCAGGGACTAAAACAAAGTTGATTAGTGCTAGTACTTTTTAGTAATTGGTCTACATTTTAATTGAATTGATATTTTGCATAGATAATTTTGTTGTCCCTATTACTAGTTTCAAAACTAATATATTTTGTAAAGGGAAAATCATCATTCTGTAATCTCACTACTACGAGAGAAATAATTTGGAATATTTACTCCAATCTTCTATGTTTGTCTATAGATAACTGTGTATCTCCATCTCTCTGCCTCTCTACCTCTCTTTAAAAACATGATATTCATTCTATAAACTGTTTTTAAACAATAAATACCTGTGTTATTTTTAAACACAATGTCGATTGTGCCTGCTTCTCCAAGTCAATATGCATCGTATTATTACACTTATATATTTGTATAACTTCTCAACCTGTAAGGATGTGTAATACTTAACCAACTGCCTACTGTCTTTTTCTGATAATTTTATATACTAATTACAGTGGTGCTTTCTACACAATTATTTAATTATTTAATTATTTCACTATAGTAACTTCCTACAAGTGAAGTTGCATATTTTGGTAAGTTAAGAACACATTTTTATGTTACTATATAAGATTTACCTACTTACATTCTGAATTTCCAATGTGAGAATCCAACTTTTTACAATCATTGTTTATACAAGTTATTATTAATCTTTTTCAAATTCACCAATGTAATGGATGCATTTAGTTTGCATTTGTTCAGCTGTTAATGAAGATAAATCTTTCTTTGTGTATTTATTGGCCATTTTTTTCTTTTATGAATTCACTATTTGCAACTTTTGTCCATTTCCCTACTTCTGTTTTCATTTTCTTAAACTGACTCATACAAACTGTCTAAATGTGCCAATTATACTTAATATCTGCTACAAATATTTTCTCTTTTGCTGTTTGTATTTTTGTTTATGATGGATTTTTTAACACATAATTGTCTGCTTGGTTGGTTTTGCAACATCAATTAATCAATCTTTTCCTTCCCAATCTTTGCTTTCCTATTATGCTTAGAAAATTGTTGCTATTACAAAAGTATATAAATAAAACAAACACCTTTCTTTCTTTCTTTTTGTTACTTTGTAGTTTTAATTTCATATTTTAATATAAAATCACCTAGTTTTTAATCACATGGCATAAACTAAGGTTCTGGCTTTAGTTCATTCTTTTTTTAATTTATTTTTATCCCCCCAACTCACCCCCCATGTCCACCCTCTGACTGTTTCACATTCCATACCTCTTCCCCTCCCCCTGTCTCCTCATGGCTGTCCCTAGCCCCCACCCCACCTGACCTCTAAACTCCCTGGGACCTCCAGTCTCTTGAGGGTTAGGTGCATCTTCTCTGACTGAACCCAGACCTGACAGTCCTCTACTTGTATTGTGTTGGGGGCCTCATATCAGCTGGTGTATGCTGCCTAGTTGGTGGTCCAGTGTTTGAGAGATCTCGGAGGTCCAGACTGCTGGTAGTTCATTCTTATTACATAGCCATTTATGAGATAGTGAGTTTCCACCAGAAGCTCATTCACATACATTTAGGAAAGAATGCACTGAAACTGAAAGTCGTGAGACATTTTTAAACCTCCATTTTCCATACTGCACCTTCCATCTCAGCAAGTAATGGATTCTGATCTGTAAACACAACCCAGCATGCCTGCATTTGCGGATGTACCCATGAGCCAAACAAACAGCAAATCTCCTTTGCAAGGGAAAGGTCAACTTCCCAGTATGAAGTCTCCAGTTCCAGGCTCACGGTCTTTCTCAAATCACCCTAACTTACAGAAAACAGACAGATTGACTTTTTGCAGGATTCATGAGAGAATTTCGCTCAAAAACAAAGTCAACAAGCAGAAGCTCTCCTCGACAAGCCGAGGCACATTCCATACTAGTCTCTGGATAAAAGGCCCACTAGTAACCTGGGCGAGAGGGACAAGAAATGAGGGGATTTTTATTTTCGCGTTAAAAGAAAATGTTCCCAATTCACCACCGAAATTGTCCTTTGGCTCTAGATTCTCTTGATTCAGTTATACTTCCTGTAAGATGTTACCAAGGCAAATACTCAAGAATCTAGCAGCTGCTGGGGGGGGGGGGGTTACTAATTGCAGGGCATAACAGGTACAATTTGTAATCCTTCCTGACAGATGTGACCCATTTATATTAAGCATTGTTGGCATGATCTGCCAGACAGCCGCCAGCTGGGAAAAGGTTAGTCTTCAAGTAGCACAGCCTTCTGGCAAAACTTCACCATTGCAAGCAGTTCTATATGTGTGTGCGTGTCTGGGAAATAACTGTTGACTAACAGGGGAGCATTTTTTTTCACTGCCCATTGACTTTAAAATATCTTATGCCACCCCATGAGGTATTTATATGCAAAGAAACATATATATATTTAGTTCTATAAAATTAGCTCTGCTTTTATCATTCTCTGACAGGAAGGATTTTTAACTTTTGAGTCAAAAAGATTCAGGATGGTTGGAGACACACTATTACAATTAAAATGTTGGAGAAGTGAAGAAAATATTTGCAATATTTTTCTCTATCCCATGCTGCACTTAAGCAACATCTGTAAGATATCGAAATAAATGCTTACTTGAAATCATTTTCAGTAGAAAAGAAGAAATGTCAAAACAATCATTATCTCCGTAGGCAAAACAAATAGCTGATTGAATGACTTTTAGACATTTCAGTCATTGTTGAGAAACCCTGGAGGTATGGCCTGGGGGATTTGCTATCACAAAAGCCTGAGATCAATTGGCCCTCCATGCAAATACGGAGTAGACTTAAGGAAGTATCATATACACTTTTAATTATTATTTTTAAGCTCTCCTTTAAGGATAAAAGAAATAAAAGAATAATTTATTTTTACAGTGCTGTGACACATAAAAATATAATTAAAGTACTAAATCTCTCCAAAGAAATGTGATGTACAAAATTAAATTCAGCATTTAGCTGGAAAGGCGTCCCCTCGGAGAGATCCGGGTGATGTGTGAGGTATCAGTTTTGAAGCTGACTTTTTTCACAGGATGGTATTTTGGTCCGCTTTGCTCGGATTTCCCCTCCCAACTGTCAGTTAGAATGAATTATAGGCCATTTTACCTGAATCCCAACATCTGGTTACATTAATAGCCCCTGATTTTTGTTCTTTCAAATGCCATTTAGATATATGGAAGTCATTTTTTCCTATCATATTTCCAACACTTTCTGACAAAGCAGCATTTAACATTTCCCACACAAGAAAGCTCGTTTTATATATATAAAAAAAAGGATTTCCGAATACAGAAAGTCATAGAGTCCTTTTTTGCTTTTTAATCTTCTTTATTAGTTATATAAAACTGTAAACAACGTGCAAGAGTCTTGAAAATATCAGATTGATTGAAGAGGAGTTTTGCTGACCTGGGAGAAGAGTGTGGAGGGGAGATAAGAGAATAGAAGAATACGAGGAGGGAGAAGTATTTTCCCCTACAAGATTTCAATCTAATTTTGTAAAGCACTGTTCATTCCTCTGACACATTGTTGGCTTTAATAAGGAAAGCACAAACTCAACAGAGCCAGAGTGTGAGCTTTAAAGATTGGGGCTATTATTTACAGACTTGGGCACTGACCACGTTTGCCTAAATGAATCTTAAAGAAGCTTTTTGGCTCATCCTATGAAAAATCTATTGGGAAGCCATATATTTGAAAGTGCTGTCTCCCCTCCTTGTAGGATGGGAGCTCCAATCAATCTTTTGTGTTCTGACCAGGTATAAGTCATAAAACAGCAGTTATTGCAGGTTTTATGGAGCTGAGAGCCAGGACACTCATGAGGAGGATAAGTTCATAATAGCCTTAAAGAGCAAACTATCCTTCAAGGTCTGAGGTTTCCATAGAGGAGTTGCTCCAGTGATCTGCGGTTTTTACCAACATTCCTTAACATTAAAAAACATTTCTGTTCTCACTAACTCAGTTATATAGCAAGTAGTTATTGCATTCACAACCTGGTGTTCTGAAGAGGTACATAGAAGGGTGAGACTGCTTCCTTCTGCCTTTACTTCTGGACCTCACAGCTGAGAGATGTTTGACATTCTTCAAGCATCCAAATGTTCCTCATTAACTCAGAGTAGGCTCTCAGTCATTTCTTTAGTGCCTTTCCAAAAGTCCAATGTTCTGCTGCCTACTCTACACCTTTTGATATATGTCCTTTGTACCAAATTTTCTTCTTGCTCATGTTCAGAAATGGATCCTTAAATACAGAATCACTGAAGTACATCTTTAACATCATCTACTCCATCAACCCATGAGCCCCAATCTCCCCCTGTCCTACCATCTCTGGGCCACCTCTTTAATGTCACACCACTCCAAACTATTGATTAGTTGATTAGAAAGTCCAGAACTGTTTTGATCTCCTATGTTCATAGTTGCTGATCTCTACATACCCATTAAATCTTTATGATAACCCACACTAGTATAATAGTTGGAAGATAGCTAAAGAAGACATATATACACACGTGTGTGTGTGTGTGTGTGTGTGTGTGTGTGTGTGTGTGTGTGCAACTGTATTGCTTTTAGGACTGACTAGAGACAGGATCATTTGTTGGACATAGCCCTGTGGCCATCAGTCACATAGGGCCACGCCCCAGGGCCCTAGTGTTCTGGATGGATTCTACCTCCACAGTCACCTGTCAACAGCCAGGTAGCCAGCCCACTATAAAAGGGGCTGCATGACCCCTCCTTTCTCTCTCACCCTTCTCTTTTGTCCCCCCTGCTCTCCTCCATTCTCTTTCCATGTGGCCATGGCTGGCTCTATCCTCTCTATCTCTTCTTTCTTTCTTTACTTTTCTATCTCTTTTCTTTTCCCTTACTTTTCTATAATAAAGCTTTAAAATCATGGGCTGTCTCTTCTTATCAAAAGCCGCCATTCTGGAGCAATGGAACAGGCCTCCTAGAGTCTCCAGCCGCCAGACCAGACCAAGGACTCCCCTGTCTGGCCCGGCCTCCTCTACAGGTAAACAGGCCAAGGGACGCACCGCACCTAGCCAGATCTCCATCCTCAGATAAGCAGGTCCGCGTCAGAATGGCCCAACAATCTCTAATTTTGTTGCCTGTGCTACTTTTACTCATCATAGAAAAGCCCAAGGTAGGTCAGAGAAATAAATAATAGCATATTTAGAGCAATATATGTGGTAAGGTATAGCTTTTTTTAATTAATTATTTTATTTACATTCCAAATGTTACTTCCTCTTAGTACCCCCCTTCCCAGAACTCCACCCCATTCTCCCTCCCATTTGGTTCCCCTCCAGCATCCCCCTTCCCTGGGGCATCAAGTCTCTACAGGATTAGGTGCACCCTCTCCCACTGAGGTCAGACAAGGCAGCCCTCAGGTAAATATGTGCCGGGGCTGGGGTGGAGCAGGCTCAAACCAGCCCGTATTTGCTTTTTGGATGGTGGCTTAGTCTCTAAGCACCCCAAGGGGTCCAGGATAGTGGACACTGTTGGTCTTCCTGTATGGAGTTKCTATCCCCCTCAGCTCTTCAATCCTTCCCCTAATTTTTCCATAGGGATCCACAACCTCAGTTCAATGGTTGGTTATATGTACCTGCATCTGTCTCAGTCAGCTGCTGGTAGAACCTCTCAGAGGACAGACATACTAAGCTCCTTCCTTCAAGTACAGCATAGCATCAGTAATAGTGTCAGGGTTTGGTGCCTGCCCATGGGATGGATCCCAAGTTGGGCTGGTCACTGGATTGCCTTTCCTTCAGTCTCTGCTCCATTTTTGTCCCTGTATTTCCTTTAGACAAGAACAATTCTGGGTCAAAAATTTTGAAGGTGAGTTGGTGACCCCATCCCTCCACTGGAGGCCCTATCTATCTACTGGAGGTGGTCTCTTCAGGTTCCATCTCCCCACTGTTGGTCACTTTGACTAAGGTTAGTCCCATTGAGTCCTAGAAGCCTCTCACATCCCAGGTTTCTAGGACTTTCTAGAGGTTTCCCCCATCCCTACCTTTGTCCCCAGAAGCTGCATATTTCCATTCATTCTCCTGGCCGTCTGGGCTTCTCTACTGTTTCCCTGCATATGTGATACTGCCCTCTTTTCCTCCCCCCTCCCCTGTCCCACACAATGCCTCCCTCTGTCTCCCAAGACAATTTTGTTCCCCCTTCTAAGTGGTGTTGCAACATGGTCACTTGGACCCTACCTCCTTCTTGTTAAACTTCTTAAGGTCTGTGAATTATATCATGGGTACTCTGTACTTTTGGGCTAATATCCACTTATCAATGAGTACATCTCATGCATGTCCTTTTGGGTCTGAGTTACCTCACTCAGGATGACAGGATGATAATATTTAGTTTCATCCATTTTCCTGAAAAACTCATGATGTCCTCATTCTCAGTATTCCATTGTGTAAATGAAGCACATTTTCTGTATCCATTCTTCCATTTTGGGACATCTGGGTTGTTTCCAGCTTTTGACTATCACAAACAAGGCTGCTATAAACATAGTGGAACACATGCCCCAGTGGCATGGTGGGACATCTTTTGGGTATATGCCCAAGAGTGGTATTGCTGGGTCTTCAGGTAGATCTATTTCCAATTTTCTGAGAAACCAATTTCCAGAGTAGTTGTACCAGCTTGCAATCCCACCAGCAGTGGAGGAGTGTTCCCCTTTCTCCACATCATCGTCAGCATCTGCTGTCACTCGAGTTTTTGATCTTAGTCATTCTGATTGATGTAAGGTAGAATCTCAGGATCATTTTGATTTTCATTTCTCTGATGACTAAGGATGTTGAACTGTTCTTTAAGGTAGAGCTTCATAAAAGTTACATCAAAGTAAAATATGTTAATAGATACCTTCCCAATATTTTGTTGCCTCCTACAAAGCGGAGATCACCCCTGATTTAAATAGTTCTTTAGACATACATTTTCTACTCATATAAAAATCATTTTGTTTAACCAATATTGGCCAAGTCAATAGTCTTGCATGACAGACTATTCGGAGAAGTAACAAGACAGTAACAAACCAGACCCCGCCCAGCTTTGATTGACCTTCTGATAGGATAGCCAGTTGATAAATGTGAATGTGAGACTCACACCACAGAGAATCACTAGGAACCAAGATTGTAGAAGGGATGAGCTACCCACCAGGGACACTGTAGTGTAAATAATACTGACTTTGAAAACATGTAACTTGAAATAGCAAAAACAAAGTTATGTTGCAAACAAGTACAGAGTTGCCCTTTTGTTTGAAGTAAGTTTTCTGTGTAAAGAAAGCTTTTCAAGGAGGCTCTAACAGATGCTTGACACATAGCTCCAGATTCAAGCAGTCTCTGGAATCAACAGAAGAAGGATCTCTCAGCATTTCTGTGATCAAATGCTCCTTTTTCTGCACTGGTCTGTGTTGTTCTCCTTTGTTTCAAGTTCATTAACCTATAGTAATTAAAGGAGAGTTTGAGTTCAGTAAGTTCTGACAAATGGAACCACCACTCAAAGCAGGATTACAACATGCCCATCAGAGCAGAAAATTATCCTTCCCATTTTGTACACACACACACACACACACACACAGAGAGAGAGAGAGAGAGAGAGAGACTTTTAGTGAATTCTTCTATTTCTATGAATTAGTTTCACCTGTTCTTGAACTTCAGCAAGAGATCATGTAGCATTTACTTTTTACATCTGGACAAACATGTTAGCATTTGAGAACATATTGAAAGACTCAAAACACTAAACACACGAACAAGAAAAAAAATACAATCCCCATTAGAGTGCTTTAGTCTCCACATGTGTTTAGAAAATATACAGGAAAGCACTTGTCTGTCTATCACCTTTAACATGTTTGGGCCACAAGAAAAAAGTCTATATTACAGAAGGCATATTCTTTCCTTGAGGTCTTCTGATATGCAGTGCCCAGTATATCTTTTTAAAGCAGGTTGTACTTAGTTGTACTTTCATGTATATCATGTATCACTCTCAAAGCTTTATTCCTCAATCATGACATAAATACAATTTTAGTAATATCAAAATGTCTCCATGGGTCTGAAAATGCTTCAAGATCCCTATTATAACACAGTACACTGAGACCCAATTAAGAGACACCCATATGATCTACAACACATGCATCTGCTTCCAGGCAGCAGATTTTGTTTTACCTTAATTTCCTTCTTAGGACACTGAATTATACTGCCCATCATAACCGTTCACACAAGCTGGTCTTTTCCTGCCACATTCAATCCAGATGCTGGTGTTATAGCCCAGCCTAATTAGAATACAAAATTCAGGTTATGGTGGCCATCAGAGAGAAAACATCAAAACAAAGAGTTCAGTAGTGGAGTTAACAGGGTAGGGGGAAGAAGAATCATATTCATGATTCAAGCCTCATATATTTTCTTCCTCCCAGGGTGGGAAACATAATGCTGATCACATGATAAGCTGTACATCCATCAAAGTATACCACTCTTATGTAAATAAGTTTAAATACAAACACTGGAGCTAGGAACCAAAACTAGTTCAAGTTCACAAGAAAGAGGAATTATTCTCTTTATGTTTTTGTTCTCACTTGCCTATTTAATAAAAAAGAGCCTTCTGTCTCCGTTTCTACTGTAGCCTTAATGAATTACAGAATAAGTTATATAGCTGTGGGGAAATGAAGTACTGAAAAGTATTTTCAAACTTTCCTGGAAGTCCACATTACCATAACTTCTGTTACCAGTTATAGGGTCGGGGAGTGTTTCACTGGAACCTCACAAATGTTTAAAATTGTGATGGTATGGGGYGATTTGCAGAGGGGTAACTGGGAAGGGGGGATATCACTTAAAATGTAAATGAATAAAATGATTAATAACAAAAATAAATAAAATTGTTCTGTTACCTCTACTAAGTACTAGACAGTATTGGGACTTTTATCTCCACAGATAACTAACAGAAAAGAGGAGATCTGACTTTATTCTAGATAGCCTAGAAGCTTCGAATATCCAAGACACAATTCACATATCAAATAATGCCCAAGAAGAAGGAAGGAGTGGCCCCTGGTCCTGGAAAGGTTCAGTGCAGCAGTGTAGGGGAATACCAGGAGAGGGAAGTGGGAAGGGGTGGACTGGGGAACAGGGGGAGGGAAGAGGGCTTATGGGACTTTTGGGGAGGGGGGATCCAGGAAAGGGGAAACCATTTGAAATGTAAATAAAGAATATATCAAATAAAAAAAAAGAATTGCAGTTCACAGAATCTGGAAAGGTAGATAAAACATGCTTTGGCCATGTAAATAACAGAATTAAAGGCCCAATAAGGGAAAAATACTATTTCTTTTTGGCTAAAAGGATGTGTTCTCTGGCATGGGTGGAGAACTAACATCCAGGCAGTTGGAATCAATGACCAATGGCAATCAGGCAAATCCTGATTGAGAAGTACTGCYTTAAGTCATGCTAAGGAGACAAGCAGAATAATTATCCCCTTTAATGACATCAGATACCTTATCTTCCCAAAATTGACACACCCTAGCACAGTAGGTTATGGGACTGCAATGTAACTTTTCCTTTTCTTCTCTCTCTGTTCTAAGTATGTATTCCCTGCACAGCGCACCATCTCCAAGCAGTGCAGGAAGTCAGCTATACACTCAGCAGCCAGCTAGGAGGAGGCAGCCTGCACAACCTATACCCAGAGCTGATCGGGGCCACAGAGCTACATACACAAATACAACTACAAGAGAGTGGGTCTTGGCTACCATCTTTGCTGCTGTGACTGTGTAACAGATTGGTAGGCAGGTTTCACCAGAGTAGAGGATCGCTTGGGACACATGGCACCAGGACTCCACTTGCACCCAGGAACTCAGCAACACCACAGCAATTTGTGCCAGGGGAAAGCAGGTCACCCAGGGTTGCTGAGATGGGCCTGCAGGCACACAGGAGGGGCAAGCTCCAGCCAGTGACAGCAGGACCAACTAACACCAGAGATAACCAGATGGCAAAAGGCAAACATAAGAACATTGCTAACAGAAATCAAGGCAATATGGCACCATCCGAACCCAGTTTTCCCACAACAGCAAGTACTGGATACCCCAACACACCAGGAAAGCAAGATTTGGATTTAAAATCACAGGTCATGATGCTGATGGAGGGCACCATGGAAGGCTTCAAGAAGGACATAAATAACTCCCTTAAAGAAATACAGGAGAACACAAGTAAACAGGGAGAAGCCCTTGAAGAAGTAAGGGAAAACACAACAAAACAGGTGAAGGAATTAAACAAAGCCGTCCAGGATCTAAGGAAGGAGGTAGAAACAATAACAAAATTTCAAAGGGAGATAACTTGGGACATAGAAAACCTAGGAAAGAAGTCAGGAGTCATGGATCCAAGCATCAACAACAGAATACAAGAGATAGAAGAGAGAATCTCAGATGCAGAAGATACCATAGAAAG
>BDUI01002571.1:72110-90206 GCA_002335545.1 Apodemus speciosus | reverse complement strand
AGAGAGAGAGAGAGAGAGAGAGAGAGAGAGAGAGAGAGAGAGCACTAGTGCCGGTAGGCTTGCATGAACATGTTTGGCTTTATGGTTTTATTATGAGCATTTTGGAGAATTCTTCAACAAGAAACTTTCTTAAAGGGAACCTCAGAGTTCCGCTTTTATGTCAGCTGTAGCACATGTATATGATGACTTTTCAGGGAAGAACTTTAGTAAGTTTTCAGGGAAAAGATTGAAGGACCAAAAAAAAAAAAAAAACAACAAAAAAAAAAAAAATCAACCAAGGCCACAATGCCACCTGACCCTAAAAGTTTCGGCACAAGAAACTTGCTTACCACCACCTCAAAATTTCATTCTGTCTGCCCTACTGGGCCACAAGCAGTGGGGTGGGAAGGTGGGAGGGGAGAGTGTACAACTGGAGCCCAYGAGCCAGGATGGTGGGGACATCTCACCTGGACAGATTGGAAGGCAGCTCCAGTACTGCACCRGCCCATCGCCCCAGGATGACCCATTATTGGCTCAAGTAGACAGCAGGCCTAGCCCCTTCTGGGCACTCTCTAGAGATGCTCTCTCCTACTCTTCAGATCCCTCCCCACAAACCTCGACCGAGGCCATCTATGACCTTTCCCTACTCCTTGAGGGACAGGCACCATTACTCATTTGGGGCTCTGCTTCTGGGAAACTGAAATGAAGGGCTTTCTTGGAAATTTCCAGGAAGCTGGTTGTATAGGAATAGTCTAGACACTGAACCTCTATTATAGGAATTTTAGGTCTATCCAGGGAGGATTYTGCTTTTTAAATTATTGGAAGATGAAGCTAGAGAATTATACAGCTTTCTTTCTCTTTTCAAACTGAATAAGCCATTCAAAAGAAACTTCTCTTTGTGATAATGGTGAAAAGAAACAAGGCCTTCTTCTCCCAGGTCTGAGAGAGTTTAAAAAAAGAAAAGACGGGGACTGACAGATTAGTTTTCTAGTAGCCTGTCAGAATACTCAGGATTTGGGGTGAGTTATGCAAATTTTATTCTTGCTTTGTTTTGTTTGTAGGGCTCAGTATAAAACCCAGGGACTAAAAGCTAGCCAAGTGCCTCTAAGAAAGTTTGGATACTTTAACAGTTTGTAATTTAAGCAAACACACACATACACACACACACACACACACACAAACAAACAAATGTTCATATGCATATGCATGTGTATATATATGAATGCTAACATATCTGAGTATATACATATACACACACATGAATGTTCATGTGCATATAATTTATATGTGTATATATATATGAATGAATGCTTGCATACCTATGTGTACATATACATACACACATGAATTTTCATATGATAATGCTCTTATTTGATGCCACTGAACACACAATTTAAGATGAGAAGGGACAATACACTGAGGCGTTAACCTGAAACGCCTAAACACTAAGGGGGGGGGGTCACTGTTGTGATGAGAGCTCTGGAGCCTGGTTCCCATTGACCACATCGACTCTGCCCGCCTCCAGACTGCTGTGAGCTGATGGAGTTTGCCTATAATTGTGTGAATAGACTATAAACTCCAAAGCTTAACTTGAGAGTTTTAAGTGTTCGAGGCCCACTTGCACGCATAGTCTCCTGGAGATATTATCAGTTCTTCTGGGTAAACACTCCCTATCTGGAGCAAGTCATAAAAAAAATATCATGTTTTCCTAGATCCATGCTATCTCGTTAAGCCACGTCTCTAAATGCTGTTGTTGGATAGACAGGTTTTAGACGTATATTCCCCTGGAGGCTTGAACATAACTGATTAAGATCACTTTCCAAACCACCTTGTCTGCATCCTTCTGCTGCGACCTTCACACAAACCAGATGCCTCACCCCTGACCCTATTCGCCTTTCCAGAGAAGGCTTGAGAAGAACATGGAAGGAAAGACATGGCTGGGAGAGGGCTGAGCTAAACGCTTAGCTGCTATCACTAATTTTTTTTTTTAAGAAAAAAATGCCTGTAGCTAAAAATTGCCAAGAGTTAAATTAAGACTGATTCGTGTCATAAAACCTTCTTGGAGAGTGTTGAAAACATTGATGGTCTCACATCCTTCAGAAACTTCTTTAAGTAAAGACAGAGATCACTTGGCGCTTGGATGGAAGTGAAAAACATGTGGATCACAGATGTTCTTTGGAAAAGAAAATCATTAGTTCTTTTAAAAAAGCTAATAATGACAGCTAATTCCTAAATAATCACACTCATGCGGGTTTGACAAATATTTCAGAAAGAGAACCCTGACTCATTCAACAAACATTTTGCCTGTATTGTCACTTCTGTGTCTTCTGCACTTCCCAGACGGATCCTTATTTTTATTAATTGCCCATGACTAACATAACACTTCCAGTACTTTGCTATTAACCTCTGCCCTTAAATAATACTTCTAATTCCTTATCTAAAAATAACGCAATGAATCTGCGTTGAAGCGTGTTTCCGCTAGCCTTTTAGAGACAGGATGAGCTGAAGAGACTGAAATCAGATGCTTCATACAAAAATATTTGACAGTGCATCTGGGAACTGTTAAAACTCTACAAGGGTGTTCAAAAAAGGAAAGAAAGAAGAGAAAAGAAAATGGGTTGTGCTTGTGTGAACTCTTAACTAAAGGGAACACACATTTTTGACACCTTTTTTTCATTTGTCACAATAGAAATAGACTGATGTACCCCTAAGTAGGATTCACAAAAACACGACTACTCTGTTCTTAAACTAAATACCTTGCTATACCTCAAATTCTATCCCTCTTCACTTCGTAAGTCATGACAGTAAACTTTGATTGGAAGAAAGCAACTAAAGAGGGTACAAATGCCTTCTAATTCCCCAATACCTTTTCTTAGGCCAGTTCCCCAGATGTTAGAATGACCGCATGTGGAAAGGTGACCCAGAGGTCCGAACATTTCTAACATCTGACAAATATAACCAAGACTTCCCCAGAAGTACCACGCTGCTTAGAGGGAAAGAGAGTAAAGAATGAGACTCAGTGCTTTGTTGTAAAATGTGAACATTATCCTTTTAGGAAAGATCTCTGGGATTTGCTGAGCCACGTACAACCAGAAGCAGGCAGATCTGGAACTGCTTTCAAAATTAATTAGATCACAACTCTTTGAACGGTAGAAAAGACGGTGGCCTAACAAGCCTCATACAAGGAGGCTGATCCAATTCTCAGAAAACTAAAATGGCACAAGGAACAACCTAAACTTTAAATGTGGTAAATTGCCAAGCAGCATCACACTGCATCTAATGAGGGCAAAATACAAACAGTAGCCACATGTAAATAAATTAGTACAACTTTCAGGATGTTACTACTTTTCAAACTGACAAAGTTTAATTTGACACCTTCTGTTCCAAACCCTTTGTTTCTATTCAAAATCACGCCTTGAGCTGTTGCTATCAATCACAGCACTTCCCTATTACTTAAAAAAAAAAAAAAAAAGAAGAAGAAAAGAAAAAGAAAAAGAAAAAAAACAACAGCAAAAACCCAACAACAACAAAACCTGGCATGGACCCGGTAGAAGCTGAAAATGCCATGCAGATGAATGCTGAGATAATATGTTCAACCTGTTATATACAACACAAATCCTGTAAAGTTATGTATTGTAAACCTACATTTATTGAGAACTAAAAGTCTTAAATCCATCTGCCACAAAGGAGATACTGTTACGTACTTTATAGTAACCGACAGCCGTCTGCAAACGCCTTGCTATGGTAAGCAAGAAAGCAGTGCATGAGATGCTAATGGGGAGTTGAGGAGGAAGCAGCATCCTTTTGACTGGTTTGGGTTTGGGATCTATTAAGGATGTAAGACTGGGGGAGAAATGGGAAAGAGAAAAAGCAGAGTGACTGCCAAACCCGTGTGACAACAATCCAAACAAGCACGGCGACAACACAATGGCATTTATTATGGTCCATGAAACACTCGACTGTATGCTCATTTTAAAGGAAAAATTAGCAGTTCCAAACTCAATATTCTAATGATGTGCTTTGCTGACAGAATCTTGTTGTGCCACATTTAAATCAAAACCCTGGCACCTCCATCTCTCAGCTGTTAACTTCCAACCAAACTCAATCTCTGATTTCCATACTGTTCTTTCTTAGAGTGATGAGTTCGAGTCAATTCACTGCTAACATTGCAACACAGAAAGGGTACCCAGTGATTCTGAGGCAGGAAACTAATGCCTCCTAAGAAGTGAATTTGTTAATACTTGCAAATCCTCTCATACACAGAGATGCTTGCAAGGTCTGGTCTGGGACAAAGCTGGGAGCTCTTAACACAACTAGTTTTCAAGGGGAAATTAGACTTTGGTACTGTGTGTTTGGGGGGGGCACTTAATGCAATATGCATATGTATATAATGCCATTTTATACATATACATTTTAAAACTAAGAGCTCTAAAGAGAAAGAAAAATGGCATGCTTTCCTGCCGCACCTAAGAAGGAAAAATACATTAAAAAAAAATAAGAATGGTAATTTGAGTTCTAAAAGGCAAAACATTTTAAAGTCTGTATCCATCCCCATCACCTTCATCTTTTATGTGTTATTTGCAGGAATATTTTCTTCCAATCTCTGGGGCATATCGTATAATATATGATATTAAAAGAAATCAATCTAAATAGGAAAGTATTTGATACAAACATTTTAGTGCAAAGCATGAATTACAGTTTTGCAAGTGGTAGGAACAAGATCGGAGCACATAATCCATTAAACAGTACTTCTAACAAAAAAATTCACTATTGTAGACTAAACTACACTAGGCGTTTTGAATGAGCACACATTTTCAACAACAACTAACTATAAAGCTAGCAATTTATCATTCAGGAAATAATTTCCTACTTTTAAAAGAATCTGTAAGTGTTACTTATGCAAATGAAGACAGTTTTTAATCTGCCCACAAACATGCTAATAGAGGGCAATTTTTTTTTTTTTTTATTTACAAAGCTGCCGGCACTCAAGGGTAATTTTACATCAGTGTTCGCCTATAAGATGGGGGAAATGGGTTCTAATTGTCAGAACTACCAAATTTGTCACCTTTAGCATAAAGGCTTAAGATGTAACAAAAGGTGTCACGTGACGGCTGTGTTTTAAACCATCTCTCAAACACTATGGAAGGGCCCACTTTAACATCTTTTGGGATTTATATACACTGTATCCCAAATGTAGTATTTAAGCATATTATTTGGGGGGTTCTCACTTCAAAGATACTCCAGATTTGGGTGTGAGGCCTGGATGCCCCTTACGCCAGCCTGCCATCTTCCAACCCAAACACTGCCCACTTTGAGAAGTAAAATCCACAGCAGAGCAACCCTGAAAGCATTTTAAATTATTTACTAGGTTAAAAGGGTGAAATGATACTTTAAATACATCAGATTTCATCATCTAGGCCATTTTTTTTTTTTTTTTTTTTTTTTTTGGTGGCAAAGTGGTATTGATCTTTCCAAACGCTTAAAATTAGCTAGTTTGCAGAAGGTCATTATTTGATTAAAGGCATTAAAGTTGAGGGCATGAGGTGACACACTTTTTCTTCTTTCCCAATTCAAATCATTATATAATTTAATAAAGAGGATCCCATCGTGTCCTGTAATAAAAACACTTGTCTTGGGGTAGTGTTCTTTACCTAACATATTAACCTTAAAAGCCATGAAGTTCTTTGGAAGGGAAATCTCTAATCAAGACAATTATTCTACGAACTAAAGAGAAATTCCAGCCATTAACATTAACAAAGACCCATGTTCTCTTCCACAGCTGTAGTGAGAAGTACACTCATCTTTCTCTTCCATTTAACAACATCGAATGTAGCACAGGGAGTCTAAGCAGACACTGGAGTAACTTCCCTACTAAGTTAACATTGGTTTATTAAAGAAAACATGGAGAATAAATTTGAACAGAGATGTACCAGTAAAAGCATTTCCACATTCAAAGGGGCAAGTTATGTTCATTTTCTCCTAAGCTGGGTTTTATTAAGAAATACAGCTTAAATATTCATGTGCTCCCTCTGATATTCATTTTCAAAGGTGTGGCGTCTGATATRTTCGTTAAAAAGAAGGAAAAGTAATAATGAAAATATTTTAAACTACTGCTATTTTAAACTCTTGAGATTACTGTCTTTTAGACTCCCGAGCTTTTTCCAGACTCTCCAGTTTATTTAAGAGACATAATATCTTAGCTAAAAATCCGTGGGTTTCTATATTGGGGTAATAATAGGCCATAAAATGACTGTCTAGAAGTTTCTCATTTGCCCCTTTGTTATTAGGAGGTTAAACAGCTCTAGCACAGCTTCAGGAGATTTATTATTAGCATAAAAATAGCATTTACATGCGCCTAGGAAGAACCTCCTGGAATCTGGTGAGGTTGGAAGGGTGTCCAGTCACTACAGACCATCTTTACTTTTCAATTTTGTTTACGACTGAATCAGATAATAATAATTTAAAAAGTGTTGTTTGCTTTCATCTGTCAGTTTTCATTCCAGCCTCTTCCAGACCCTCTCTGAGTCACTGACACACAAGGAATGAGCATGGTGGGTTCTCTTTGACTACACACACATTGTTCACGTCATAGTAAGAGTATCAAAAAACAACTTGGCAAGAGGCAATGTAAATGGCTGCTTGACGAGGAACTCTCCTAAACTAAAGGGATTTTCAGAAGAGAGAACTTGAGAAGGTGAAAGAGGAAAAATTAAGGCAAAAATGAAATTCTAAAYGATCCACTAAAATATCTCAAATAGCAGCCTGGGGGCTGTGAATCCTTTGAGGGTCAAATATCCCTTTCACAGGGGTTGCTTAAGACTGCCGGAAAACAGACATATTTACATTAGGATTCATAACAGTAGCAAAATTATAGTTATGAAATTGTACCAAAATAATTTCATGATTGGGGGGGTCACCACAGCATGAGGAACTGTATGAAAGGGTCACAGCATTAGGAAGGTTGAGGACCACTGTCCTCGAAGACAACCTCACTTGACAGAAATACAAGGTTTCAAAACAAAGCTTGGATTTCATTTTTAAAACATTAGATTTGGAAACTGCCTGCCATAAAACTTTGATAAACATATGATTTTTACATATACTCCAAATTAAGACAAGACAAAATCTTGCTTATATGCCTGACATGTGAATGTGGACTCTGAAAAATCAACTTACCTGCCCCCAGACACACACACACACACACACACACACACACACACACACACACACACACACCACCCAATGACATTTTTGATAATGTGTACATTTTAGCAGAATAATTTAACCTCTTTTTACTATTTTGACACCTGATTTTCAACTCTTAAATTTTCATTCTAATTCTTTATAAAGGATGTCTCAAAAGTGCAGAGCACCCCTGAGGCTCATGCCCTAAGTTCTCATAGATCTTGGCCTCTCCTTCCTAAGAACTGCCTACCACTGGCTTCTTCAAATCGGGCCATCTCCCCTTTGAACTTACTCTTAGAAGCACCAAATTCTTTCAATTACTTCCAGTGGGAAACTTTTCCTCTCTTGACATAGGGGAGAATCAGACCAGTGGTGATGACTGACAGCTTTAATCAACAAGGAATCAGCACCACCACCACCACCTAGAACTAAAGGAGTCCTACAAAAAGCATATTAATGTGATTCTTAATTCAGTCTGTAGACTTGCAGGTGTGCTGTCCTGTTGGATACTGTGACGGTGACATCATTTATAAAGTTCACACCTGAAAACCCCAATTGAGTTACCCACACCCAAAGCAAAAACAAACAAACAAACAAACAAACAAACAAACAAAAAACCCAACCAAACCAAACAAAACAAAAAACCCTGGCACTTTAAATGAGTTTATGATATCTGTGTTGGGCTCCATATAGCTATCCTTGGCCATGTAGGGCCTCTGGTTGCAGGCTGGGCTTGTCAACGAGCACTGAAAACTTCCAGACAGGCAAACAGACCAGACTGATTTAGCTTTCTGGAATCTTCTTGACCACCTCTGAGAGGCTTTTGGGAATGAGGCTGCAGGATGAAAACTCCATACCCCTCATCCGCTGTGTGGTCCTATGTTCAATGGGACCCCTAGAGACTCAACACAAGAACAGAGCTCATGTCCACAGACTTGCATTCAGTCCTATGCCTGSTCACACCCCTCACACGCGGTTGGACTAATTATCATCTAAGGCCTGCCCACAAAGTCTTATGTTCTGTTTCTATTTATTTTACTCTAGAAGAAAGGCTTTTCCCCCTCTAAATGAGGAAAGCATAAAAACGAATCTCAGCAAATSTCCTCTCTCAGCCCCTATGAAGACTACTCCTCTACAAACTGCAGATGATAATGGTATTAATCTCCCAGTGGCTGGTACAAGTGGGACAGAGAACATTCTGTCTGATGCCTGATCTGAGATGACAGAATATTGCAAAGTTAAATAAAAGCATTTAGACAACACATAGTCCATCTGGAAAGACACAATATGCCCAACTATTAGAGCAGCTGTGACAAAGGTTAATAAGGGGCAGACACCAAGCAGGACAAAAGGAGAGAGAAAAAGACAATCAGGTGATGGAGGTGCTGGTTGGGCTTTAAAGAATGGGCCATATTGGAGGGGTTAAGCAGCATAATGGGGGAGGGGAAGAGCCCCAAACGAATCAGCAAAGGGCTAGGGAGAAAATAAGCAATGTCGTTGCTTCGGAATAGATGAAACTTCCTACGACCCTTACCGCACTGGCTTGAGAGAATGACTTAGCTCTGTAACCTCTTACCTTCTACACAATATGCTTCTGAGAGTCTACTAGGAAGCTGGTGAGAAACCTTGGGCAGATTTCTTAACTTCCTGAGACCTCAAATATCTCCTTTGCAAAAGGAAGTCTAGTTTTATCACCTACTTCAATATACTGAGAATGAAAACAGAGGATGCAGGGAAGGAACTGCAACATTCCAACTATGACTATCACATATTGTTGCTGACACTATCGAACGTGCACTGTCCCATAGGGACTGGAACACATTAAGGTGGCCAAAGGGCACATCTAGGTTAACCATGCCCCCCMCACACACACACCCAGTTACATCCTAAACAACCCAGTTTACAGCTCTACTCCCAACTCCACCCAGAGGCTGGGATACTCAAGTATAAAACAGACACTCTTTTTGAGAGTGTCTAAATGCAGATGGTAAAAATGCCTGGCAATGATGCTTAAAAGACAAATAAGTGCCTTTTCTGAGCCAGTAACATCACTTTTCAATGTTTATTCCAAAGAAAAGATAATGAAAGCTACACAACCTTCTTTGYAATCGTGTTTACATTCACATCATTCATGACAACAAAAGGTTGGAAGTAACCTAAATTCACTGATAGAAAATTGATGGCCACTACAATATGCAAATAGAAACGACACACACATATACATCTATACACACATATGCACACAAGTACATGCCTGTGTAGATAAAGAGCCTAAATCAGGATATTAAATCAGAATATCTCTAGGTGATTGAGATTATGGATATTTTTATGTTCTTCCTTATGCTTCTATTTTCTGATTTTTCTGTAGTGACGATGTAATAAAAATATGAAGAGCAAATGGCTTTAATTAAAAATCTAATTTTTCTTGTCTGTCTCCTCCATAACCAACRTGAGTTCCTGTCAGTTCTAGCCTTCAGGAAGGCCTCCTGCATTTCTTGCACACCCACTGCTCTGGTCCTTCAGTCTTGCACTCTGTGTCTGAATCCCTGATAGTTTCTTTATTCCAGCCCACCCCCAGTCCTACTGAGCTACATTTAGCCCAAAGAGATGTGAAAATACACAGCCCTGTGAGTAGCAAATTCTTCTCTGCACTCCTCTTAAGGGACCTGGAACTATCTCAAGGCTCACACTTCAGCGAGTGTAAAGACTTGCCAGAGAACACACCACAACACACTGAAGTGCCCGTAAGTTGTGAGGCGAAGTTATAAAGATGTCCTAGCCTGGGCGACGGTAAAAGACAATGCACATCTGGTATTCCTGGGGTCTCACATATGGCTTCAAAGTCCAGCAGTGTAAACTTACAGGGAAGATGCTTTACTTAAATTTGAACTGAATTTGGCTTCCTAGGCTCATGGAGACAGAGGATCAACAAGGCAGATGTATGTGATGCTCTTCAAAAAGGAAACCTAGGAAACCTGACTTTCCCCAAACCTCTACTCAAACACAGATGTACTTACAAAGAAGATGTTTTTACTGTGCTGCTTACTAATTATTATTAAAATTTCACAGTGCTTCTTTCCTATTGAAAATTCTGAAAAATCTTATGAAAAGTATGAAGCTATATGTGGACACATACCATGTGTGAGAGGGAAAAATTATAAAACTGAAAATTCCTAATTAAACAATCGAAAAATGAAAGTTCATAACATAAGCAATCTTTTAGGTGATTTACCCGATAGGTTAGCTTGGTGCCTTACACAGATAATGTACCACTACATTATTTTAAACAAATATTTCTGCACTACATTTTCAACTGATTTATATAAACCTTTTCAGTACTGCAAACAGCTCCAGAAATGAGCTATACTTTCCATTATGCATAGTTAGAATTAGGGAATTAAAAATTTAAATCTTGCCTCTATGATGTTCTAGGAGATAGAACAAAGAAGTTTTAAGCCAAGAGAAGGCAATCTGGAATTTATGAGTCRTGGGAGTCAGACCTCAGGAGGGACAACTGTCAGGGTCATTATGAACCCCCAACCTACTTATGACTTTGCTGATCTCTTCCATTATGCAAACCTGTTTGGCAGAAGTTTGTCTAATTTGAGAGAATCAAATTTTGTGACTCACAAGAAGCCATTAAAGACAGAAAGCATGACTATGTCTGGATGCCATGTAGGTCAGGGTGATGATGGCCACACCAGGAAGGTCAAGCGTAGGAACAGGCTACCTTTGTTATTCTTCACCTAAGCACAGTCCAATAGTGGAAAGCCAAAGTAGAAATGCCCGAGGGAGGGAGGAGCTGGCAGAAGCTCTGTCTTCTGAGCATCCTCTCACTGTTCCATATTGTTTAGAAATCTAAGGCTTGATGAGCCTACTCTTGGGTCACTCTGCCCTGTCTGCAGGTCATCACTGTGGCCATCTCCCAGACTGCCACTCTGAAGAGGAAGGGTTCCTGTGAGCACACATACTGTAGGGACTCGTTTTTTCTGAATGCATCTCATGCAATGAGGTAAGTGTTATCCAGTCCTCAAGTTTACATTGTTATTAAAAGTGTAGCTTAACTGGTAAATAGGTTTTTATCTGCAGCAAAGGCATTCTCTCATAAAGTACAGTACTCGCTGTGAGTATCTATGCTATAGACAAGTTTGTTGGTACAGTTTTGGGGTTTGTTTTAGATGTTACTACAATTATTGCAGGCCTCCTCTTAGTATGCTTTGGAGTGACGAGCCCTTGAAAAATAAGCACACCAGAAAGCAATAAACAAATTGGAAGAAAATGTTTCCCAGGTAAATTTAAAAATTCCTAGGCTAATATGTTAAACATGTAATTGTTTCCTCTACACAATTTATCATTGATCTCATCTCTTTGGTGCCACAGACCCTTCTGGCAGTCTGGATAAAAAGCCCATGGATGCCTCTTCAGGGGAAGGTTTTTATGTTTGAAATAAATACATAAGATTACAAAGAAAACCAATTACTCTGATATACATAATTGGTTTATGGATAACTCAGACAGGGGGTGGGAATGGACCAGACTAAACCAATCTATTGGAAATTTCTTATATATTAAAAGGCGTGTGTGTGTGTGTGTGTGTATGTGTGTGTGTGTGTGTGTGTTTGTGTGCATGCGCGCACGCGTGTGCACGAACATACAGGCTTATGTATTTAAAACACCAAACTCCAATTTAAAGCAGGGGATTCCTAGTGATGAGCARGAAAAACAATATTTCAAGAGTTCTGTCATGACATGATATGATAAAGATCGTTTGGGGTTTTGTTTGTTTGTTTGTTTTTGCTGATGGCAAATTTGTATTGCAAATCTTGCTGGGATTTGTTACTGATATGGATGACTGAATGAAACATGACCTTCCATTCAGAAGTCACACAAAATAAATCATTTCTTCTCATCCAATGTCATTGTTCCCTTGGGAAGAGTGGGACACAGGATAAGAACCCCTGAACAGGATTTGCCCCCAACCTTAAGTGTGCATCTACATACACATCTCAAATACACACTCACAGGCTTGCTATTATTTTTATAATTAATCTAGATAGAACCCAGCAAACCAAAAACCTTTTTCTCTATGCATTTGTGAAATAATTTCCTTCCCCAACCCCAAAGGACCATGTTTCTTAGAGGTGGGCAGAGTTAAACAGTTAGTTACTCCTAGCAGAATGGTTATAGCCCAAGGTGTCTCAGCTTTCCACCAGAGACCTTTAAGAAGTGAACCTCTGAATATGTGTGTGTGTGTGCGTGTGTGTGTGTGTGTGTGTGTGTGTNTGTGTGTGTGTGTGTGTGTATGTATGTGTTGGAGACAGTGGTGTTGATAAAATGATTTCTACATCAGATCCTTAGGTCAATCCAATGGGAGAGAGAATTTTTAATCAGATTTATATAGTTCATTCTATTGAAGCTCACTCCTAAGATATTGCTATGTCTTAAGCAATGCCAATGGACAGGGTCAGCACACTGGTTTCCTGTTTGTTTCCACAAACATAAAGAATGAGTTTGCAAATTCCAAATGGAGCACAAGCTTTCTAATCTGGCTGGYTTCATCCCTTCATCTGAGTAACTCTAAAGGTGAGGCCAGGAGAGCATCCTTTGAGAACTGTGGACATGCTGTTGGGCTTTCCAACCTAGGGTTTCCCAAACAGAAGGAAGTCAGACAGAGCAGGGCAGACACAGGACAGGTAATGTAGGGGATGGAACGAAGGCAGAGGTGCTCGGAGGTGTGGATCCGGGTGGGTAGGGAAGACAGGAGCTATGTCACTCATTGACAGAAAGCTGCCTACCAAATGGGGCACTTGATCTGCTCAGTCAGTTCTAAAAGAGCATGGACATTCAATATTTGCCTTTCAGATGAGAGTACAGGGCAGAAGACTAGTCCAATAGAAAAGGGAAAGAATTTGAAGAATAAACATGAAAATTGGGTAGGAAATAACTGAGCGCACAACTATCTCTTAACTTTATATCACAATGATCAACGTGAAATCTACCCAGCAACAAAAACACAGCCTCTGAAAATTCAGCTTGATGGATAAGGCTTTAGTTTTTATGATTATCCAGGGTCCAAGTTATTCAGTTTCTTTAATCAAAATTACTAAAATAAAATTATTCTGTATTAAGCTATTACCCTTCCCCCAATCCAGAAACAAAAATTAATTGCCAGCCAGGAAGAAAGAAGGCAATTTAGGCAGTAACAGCTTGGCGTGGACTGAGCTGGGTTTCCTAAGAGCATTTGTTTGTGAATCTATATTTTACACACAGCCTTTAGTTCCCTGACCTTATTGAAAGTAATTTATTTTCACCTAATCTGCATTTCATTTGGAGCACCAAACTTCCAGTGCAGTAGCCAAGTAGCATGGAAAACTCTCGTTGGTGCTGGGAGTGAAATGTGAAAGATTCAAAGGGGCCACTTGGGGTGGGCCGCTCCTCGGCAGTCACACATGCTCCGTGTTCCAAGTCATGCGCCTGCAGATATGCAAGATAAGTCTTGCATGTTCCCTTTTCTTTTTTTTTTTTCTCCTTTCCTGACCTCCCAAACCTATGATTTCTTTTATAAACCTGGGGATTCTCACATTGTCCTGATTTCTATTTTCTAATGTGCCTGTCTTCCCAGAAAATGTTCATAAGAATAGAGGCAGTTAAGGTGTTCAGATGTTGGTTACAAACCTCAACTGACAATCTCAAGGAAGCTGTTAACAATGTTCAAGCCACAGTGCTCTGGCAGTCAATGTCCCAGCACCCAGGAAGCCAAGCCCAGGCTTCAACTGAATTCAACTCTACTCTGCCTGGGCCCTGCCAAGATGCTGCATAATGGAAGGCAGGGCTTTCACTCATCCCTAACAAGTCYCTKATGAAGATGCCATCCATTCTGGGCTCACCTCAATTCATAAAACATGGAGTTCAGACACAGGAAGCCAATATCAAATGTCACTCAAAAATTATTCTCTTTGACCTCAGACCCCAAAATAGCATATCTGCCACCACCACCCCTAAAACAAAACCTTTCCAGTACTCAAGGCCTTACCACYTGTGTGATTTATTCTCAAGCTTAACTACCCATAGGTAGTACTGCCTATCAAAACAGCATCCTCATTCAAGCTGTACACCTGTCTAGTCACAAATAGACACAACTGGGTTCTACACTGGACATCAGGCATAATGTAACTCAACTAGCTATCCTNGAATGCTGGCCTATAAATTTTACTATGGGCAACACTGAAAGCCGAGGGTAAAGGGAAGGAATTTGCTAATGCTATCCCAGTAACCAATTATAAGGGTCTTTGTTTGGTTTTTTGTTTGTTTGTTTTTTGCCTTGGCTTATTCAAATAATGGCCTTAATTTTCAGTTTGGTGTAATGCATATGTATATACCACTACATCATTAATCTAATTTGAATCTTTAAAAGTTTATAGGCTTGCTAAAGAATGAAACCGTAAACGATAAGCTTTGTTTTGCCAGTTACATTTGTAAGCTTTCCCATAGTGACACAATATGAATATTTCATAATTACATATTTTCTTTTAAATGTTCAATCTCCATTTTATTGTAGAGCTGTTAATAGAATTACCAGATGGGGGCTTTATTTGCTTGTAAAGTGGGTTACAAATAGCCGCAATTACTCGTTGATAAAGACCTCTAAGTTAAGAGGTTTTTCATAATTCAGCACCATGATAATTTTTGGTATCATCTACAAAGCAATAAATACAAAAATGTTTTTAGAAAAAACATATGTCTTGACAATTTTCTAATTATCTGTGTATAAAATACATGATTCTTGGGTGCACAGTGAACTTTCCGCATGGCACATTTGTATGCTAAAGCACCCAAAAGATTACKAGAAATTAGTGAGCTCATATTTCTATGACTTGTTTTTATCTAAATCTACAGAGTTAGAGACCAGTTATATTTATCCCCCTACCCTTGCTGCCAAGAGGTAACTGCTTTATATGAGAAATGAGGAAGAAGGGTGTTGAATTGATAACAGGGTTTACTCAAAAATAGCATTAGAGAGTAGACTCCACATGTTGTAGTGAAAATGAGTCGGAGTGATGCCAGATGGAAATTGGCCAAATGGCATTCTTTTAGCAATTGTTTCTGATCTACTGAAAGAAAACCAGAGACAAAGAGGGGGAGATGAGCAAGCTACTCTAAAAATATTTTTTAGCTTTTGGAATTAATAAGTTCAACATCTTAACAAGTACATAAGAAAAACTACTGCATGTATTAGCCTAGTAAATACATTACAGTTGATTGTCTATGATTTTGAAATTTACCAGTCATTACCTTTGCAGATCATTTGTGGACTCCTGCACGCATATCATTTTTGGTATGTTTGTTCACCACRTATTAAAATGTCTGGAGTCTATCCTAGACCCTCAGTACATAATTCATCCTAGTCCTCTGCAAATCAACAGGGATATGCTTAAATGTCCATCTACTTAAGACTTTTTAAAATGTCACCCTTAACTCCCCAGAGAGCCCATTATTTCCTGGCAATAAAAGAAATAAGCTGAGAGCACTCTAGTTGCAGTCTCCCTGAACACAAGCTCCAGTCAAATAACTTACTTTGGAGTACACAAAATATTTCAGAGCAAAAAAAAACACTGTTCGAGTCCTTACTATCAACTGAATTTTGAAAGTGGACCAGTACTACCAAATTTCCTTTCTTTACAAATAGATGCCTTTAGTAAYAGCATGTCATACCTTCRGCCTGCTAGTGCAGTGTTTACCTGGCCACTATATACCACAGAATCTTCAAAATGGCATGAGGAATCCAGCAATGGACARSTGTGTATAAGACACATTTCACACTCRACTCCTTAGAGATAGCAAAAAGATAATGGGGTAGGGTGGGATCAAGCAGACCATCCTTATTCCAGCGGACTTCGTGGAAGAAACATTTGGGATTAATATTAATTTATATTTTNTGTGTGATTTATTCTCAAGCTTAACTACCCATAGGTAGTACTGCCTATCAAAACAGCATCCTCATTCAAGCTGTACACCTGTCTAGTCACAAATAGACACAACTGGGTTCTACACTGGACATCAGGCATAATGTAACTCAACTAGCTATCCTMTTGAAAAAGAGTGTGAGCCTCAGATGTGGAAAAAACTCTCTGGGAAACACACAGCGCCATCATTTCTAGGGAAACTAGACCACAGCCCTTCAAGTCTCAAGGTTCTTCCTTGAAAGATGAAGTTCATGTGTAGGATGTTTCACCCATCCCCAAAAGACACCGAGCCCCAGGGAGTGGGCCCAATAGCTACACACCCTTTTCCCATGAGGTTCTGGGCCCTCCAATTCCTGCAGCTCAGAACGCAAGTGTGAGTTACATTAATGACTTCAGCAAGGAAAAGGTGAAGCAAAACGAATGAAAGCAGGAGAGTTAAGTCTAAGAGAAGGTTGGAAGAGCACTGAGGGGGACCCATTTTCCGGTGGCACACGTGTGGGTGCCTAGAGCAGAGCATGGCAGAATGGCTGGGGATGGGGCACTGAATGAGAGTAGCATGAAGCACAGAATGCTATGACCACACACACACACACACACACACACACACACACACACTCACACGTGCACACACACACACACACATGGAAACTCTCCACACACCAAACAGAACCCAGCAAGACCCTAAAGACAAGTAATGTATTTTCTTTCAACAGTGAGATCTGGTAGCCTATGAAAATGGGATGAGCAAAGGTCTTCTTCCCTTCCAGTCAGARTGGTGAGCACTGCCAAACTCTGCACACTACCAATTCCTAATGGCACCTGTCAGCTGCCTCTGCACGCCTCCTCCCTTTTCTATCACCAAGTGTCCTAGGCACAAAGTAAGTACAACTCAGAGCAAAGTCTACAAGCAGGAGAACCCAGAAAATGGAATCTCAGCGGAGTACAATCTTTTCTCCAATTTCAGAATCCATTCAATGGTGGCCCCTGCCAGTGATTGTGAAATGTGTATCAAAATAACGTAAACCAGTTGTGTAAAACATTCTGGGCTATTAAGGACAGTACCAGTGAAGTTCTGAATCTAATTCTCCCCCAATTCTGACATGGTATCAAGCACTTCTTGGAATCTCAAACTACAGGTGGACTTCAGCAGGGATGGCTCGTTCACTGATTGGATGGGGCCTTGACTTCTGTGTCAAGAAGGATTCTGGGTAATGTCCAGACTTAGGAGGAAGTTGTTATAATAGATTGGCGGCAGGAAAGATGGGGGGGGCGGTGAATCCAATCTTCCACAATAACAAACAATACTTGTCAGAACTGATGACAAAGCCATGGTAGACTGCAAAACCAAAAACCAAAGAAAACAAATGAATCTACAAAGATAGATGAAGGGTATAGAAAGGGGGAGAGGGCCTCAACTAACTCTGTGAATAAACACCTTTACAGCTAGAAGAGAAAGGGTCCAACTAATAGGCAAATTCTTTATGAATGATCTATTTTCCTTTTAGAGTTAACATCCAGGCTAAAAGAACATGTAGAACAGGCAGAAAATGTTAGATTTCAGAGCAAAGAGAAGACACACAGGTTAGGAAGGAAGCTGGCTCCAGGGTCTAAGGAATGTCCAAGCAAGAGGGAGACTGTTCTACAGGAAGGGGAAACTGGACCAACCCGGCAACAGAACTGCCACGGAGCCTGACAGACCAACGGAGAAGCTCACAATTGAAGTAGCGCAGCGGAAAGATAAACGAGGGTGTTAYTTGGCATATGCTGGCATTAAGCCATACGTGCGTTTGAAACGGAGCAATGGGTGTTTCTATGCCTCCCTGCGTCTGTTTCTACTTCTCCCTGGATGTTCTTTCCGCACCTACTCTGGCCTTCTATATACTTATGGGTGGAAATTCTAGCCTTTTGCCACTCTCCTGGGCTCTCTGTGTTCTAAAGCAGAAACCACTGTTCTCCAACTCTCTTTGCA
>BDUI01002569.1:125053-139506 GCA_002335545.1 Apodemus speciosus | reverse complement strand
ACTTAGTACAGCACCGCCCTGAGTGAGAACCTGAAGGTGGCCTGGCTCAGCTCTGAGCAGCGGTCGCTTTTCTTCACAGTATCTGGTGTGCCTCTTCCGAGGCCCCTCCCCAGTGGTTGCCTCTCCCTGGCCCAAGCAGCTCTTCTCCTGATGGGAAGGGATGCTGATGAATGGAAACTCTTCCTTCCCCAGAGTAGCCTCTCTTCTTCTCACCCTCCCCCTGAGCTGTGAAGCCCACCCATGCTGCTTTCATCTGTGTCCCCATCACTCCRTCCTCTCTTGGACCACAGAATTCTACCTTAGAATTCAAGCTTCCTCTGTTGTCTCCCACTGAAAACAGAAAACCACAATCCTCATTGATCAGTACCCACTGACTATCYTCCAAAGCTCACTGCAGTGCACAGGGACAGAATCCCAGTGCATAGGAACTCCGTACTGGCCGGAGATGGGGGGGAGGGGGTGCGGGGGGGCGGGGACTTATGGTCTTGAATCTTAGTTTACATTTGGGATCTGTATTTTGGAAATAAATGTCGCAGAGACAGAGGAAGGGAAGTTGCACTCCGGACTCTGGATCCATGCTGTCCCATCTTCCTCCCTCCAGTCACTTCCTAGGAGACGGTCTGGGCTATCTGCTAGCACACTTCAGGAAGTCTATGTTGTTCCTTTCCCAGCTGCTTCCGACTCTGGCAAGGAACCAAGCAAGGGACAGGGGACTACTGCCGTGTGTACTGCCAGCCCAAGAGCCTCAGGCAGGCAGTGCGCTTCCTGTCTGATGGGCAGCTGGTGAGGGGTCCGTCTTGGTTGGAGGTAAACCCTTGGCCACCCTAAGCTGAATAACCAAGGAATCTAGTGATTGGGGGTGGGGAAGGGGTGGCGGTTAACATCCTCCATATTTCTTCTCCGTGAGAGTAATTGGCTGGTGACTCATTTTGTCCATACCTTACACTCAGCAGGCCTTTTAAATCATTTAAGGAGGAGATCCTAGCAAGCCTGCAGGCCGAGCATACACAGCGGTAGGACCTGGTCCCCTGTGAAGGCCCATGCTTCTTCTTTTAAGCCTGCCAGGCCAAGACTGGTTGTGTTGCTGGGTTTGGGATCTCCACTGGTTCTTTCCAACCTTCCTAAGTCTGGGTGTGCTGGTCACTTCAGACCAGCTCAAAGCATCCCCTCAGGTCAAACCACAAGTCTGAATCCCATCAATTCCTCGAAGGAGCTCACATCTCTGAGATTCACATTTAAAAGTGGTGTTATGCAATGTGAGTGGTAAAAAGTGTACTAATATTTTACATTTTAAGTTTCTCTTTCTGTAGAATGACACTGATTAGCAAATAAGTATGACAAATCATGATGGCAACCACCGAAGGAAAACAACCACCGCCAGGTTTAGGCTGTAATTAGGGGCTTTCCTGGCACTTTTTCTTCTGTTGGGAACAGGATCTGATTTCTATTTTGCATCAAGATCCAGATACAGGTGGAGATTATCCTAGCTCTCCCTATAGATACTGTTCAATTGGTAGTAAGCCTCCCCAGAGCTGCCCACAAGCCGCTTCTCTGTGTTAAGACATGCCCAAATCGTCTAGATCTTCCCTCCTCCCTAATTTCACAAGTAACATACAGTTTTAAAATCCACTGTGCTCGCATTCCAGTCGCCCATAAACACTATCATTTAATCCTAAATAGAAAGTTTGTCTCCAGATTGCTTTCTGGGCTTTGACTTATTTGTGTGTCTGTGTGTCTATGTCTGTCTGTCTCTGTCTGTCTCTCTTTGTGTGTATAGTGTATGTATAGTGTGTGCCAACACATGTGTGTATGCACGCATGCTAAGTAAAAGGTCCAGGGAGTCCCTGGACCCATTTTCCTCTATTGTTAGCATCTTGCGTGTCCCTGAGACATTGAACACCTTTTGGTTCACATTAGTACAACTAACTCAGCTTTGTCAAGTTCTGCCAATCAAATCCCCCCACTATCCCACAGTACTGGGAATTAAACACAGGGCCTCACAAATGTTAAACAAGCACTCTACCACTGACTTTCTTTCTTCTTGTTCTTTTTTTCTTCTCTTCTCCTCCTTTTCCTCTTCTCCTTTCAGGGCCTCACACATTAATGGATATGAGAATAAGCATCTATATTTCCCTAGTTCTAAGTGTACAGTCCAAAGATGGCCAAATCAATGGATTAGTGGGGGAAAAGTTTCTCAGTGTCTCCAGAAAGGCCCATATACTAAAGGCCTGTCAGCTTGTGGTGCTGCCGGCTGGCAGAGAGGACTAAGTGGCAGAGGTTAGTCAGGGGGGTGTGCCCTGCAAGGGAATATTGAGATTTGATGCCTTCCTGCCCTCTTCTGTCCTTGCCAAAAACAAAGTTGGAAAGAAAATCTAATATCCTTAGTGACCTAGCCATGCAGGGAAGAGGTTTTCAGTGACTGCGGCACATACTAAGAAAAACAGCCTGAAGGAAAGTCACTCAGTGATCTGATGCTAACAAGAATACCACCATGTTGAAACCACTGTATAATTGTGTGCATTAATATACTCTTGCATATTCATCAATATACTTCTAACAATGTATGTATTAGCATATATGGGTATATTTAGCCCATTACCATTATTAACATACATTATTATTTCTTTGAAACAGGGTGTCTCTCACTCTGTAGCCAAGACTGGCCTAGAACTGACTATGCAGCCTACAATGGCCTTGAATACATGGTAATCCTCCTGCTTCAACCTCACAAGTGCTGGCATTATAGATATGAGCCACCAGACTCTACTCACATAACAATCTATAATGTTAGCATTGTTACAGGATATAATCTTCATAAAGCTCATTACAAATGTAGAACAATTTCAAAGTAATAATGCTAACATATTTTTGTATGGGTTAATAATGACAATGTTAAATCCCAGCACTTGGGAGGCAGAGGCAGGCGGATTTCTGAGTTCRAGGCCAGCCTGGTCTACAGAGTGAGTTCCAGGATAGCCAGGACTACACAGAGAAACCCTGTCTCGAAAAACCAAAAAAAATGACAATGTTATATCTGTTATAAAGGGGATATACATTAGTGCATGTTAACATTGTTAGGAACTGATATTGTAACTAATAACAAAAAAAGAGTATAAAATTTAAAAAAATTAAATAAGCCAGGCAGTGGCGACACACGTCATCACTCAGGAGGCATGGACAGGCACATCTCTCTGTGAGTTTGAAGCTAGCCTGTCTACAGAGCTAGTTCTGGGACAGCCAAGGCTACACAAAGAAGCCCTACCTTGAAAAACCAAACATAAACAAAAAACCCACAACAACAAAAAAAAGTTAAATGAACATATTATAAAATGGAATTCAATTACTGACTATTGAATTTTTTTACTGGAGCCATTCTAAAATGGCCCTGGCCACTGAAAGGGGCGTAGAAATCACAGTAGCTCAACACAGCTGACACTTGGCACACATACTGCAATGTCCAGCTAGGAACAGGCAGTTAGAAGTCTAGGTCAGGAAAGAGATTTCTCAAGTAACAGTGGGTCAAAGGATATAGGAACCAGGAAGCTACTCCCAAGGACTAAAGATGATACAATCTGATAGGAAGAAAGAAAAGGAGGAAGAAGGGGGAGGGGCAGGAGAAGGGATGAAAGGAAAGAATAAACACCAGACATCTAAACTTCACGAATTCATCATGAGAAAAAAAAAGAGAGAGAGAGAGGGAGGGAAAGATCCTATAAACAAACAAACTCACTGGACAGTCCTCTGCGCACAGGGACCCTAGCTTCTTAATCAACAGCAAGGATACATTGTGTCTCCTATAATCAGGAATATCTGTCCTGGAACGCCAGCTAAGAAGGGTAAACTTGTGACTTCAAAACATCATCTTGGATCTTTAGACACAAGGGCGGAAGAACCACTCCCACACTCCCAGAATGCCTCACAGGCAAGTTTTTATGCCTCCTATGAGACAAATGGAAACACCCAGCACTGGCTATAAGCAATTCCTGTTTCCCTCAAAACTGTGGTCTGAATGGCCTCTGGCCTAGAAGGCTGTCTTGTATTGACAGAAATGTAGGTGATGGAGGAGCAGGTTAATGACGCGCAAGAAGCAAATAAACGTGGACGGTTCTTTGGAAAGAGGACGTTTCCCAAGCAAATCAGTGGGAAAGACAAACGAAAAGGGCTTGGTAGGGAGCTGAGTCAGAAGAGCACGAACTAGCTGGAAGCCTGGGCCTTACCCCCAGTGCTGCTTCACCACAAACCTATAATTCCAGAGCCTGGGAGGGAGGTGGGGAGAGCAGACCTTCAAGGCCATCCCTGGGTATAAAATGAGCTAGAGGCCAGTCTGGGTTTCATAAGATCCTGTGAATGACAGAATGAAAGAGGCAGGAGGGAGGAGGAAGAGGAGAGAGAGAGAAGAAAGCAAGGGGGATCTTAGGCAAGCTCCTCTTCAAATCTGTCTGCTTCTACAAGACAGTTTAAAGATGACTTAGGATGAACAATGGTAGACTCGGTTGGATGATGTCAAATGGAATAATGGTTTCCCAGCTTCCTCTCAAGGAAGGGGCCCCTTCTGGAGAAATACGTGGGTAAACCTATAAAACTGAAATGCCAGGATGTTTTTAGTTTACTTTCAAAATAGTTTATCAAAGAGGAAATCATAAAACTAGGAGTGAACTTGCAACAAAATACTGAAACCTGGTGAGCCCGGGTGATTCCCAGCAAAGGCTCCGTGAGCCCACTCTTTCTGCTCTGGGGTATGTTGAATAACAGCATACATCTGGCTTCTTTTGATCTTGAAAAGTAACAGGAGCATAAAGACAGACACGGGTCTGTCTGGAAAGATAGACTGTAAATGACTGTCACAAGTTCTTCCCATCCCAGGCTGGATGTGCCATGGGATAGTCCCTTCTTCTAGCCTTTGAACTTGTGCATGGTGTAGCCTGCCTTGATGAAAGGACAAACGCGACAGGCGGACGCTAGGACAGAACCTGATCACTGCGGGCTTGCTTGTCTGCCACGCTGAGAACCCTGAGTCTACCACTGGAGTCTGCTGGAGAGATCGCACAGAAGAGAAATGAGATGCCCTGGCTAGTGATCTGCCAAACTCTTGAAACTCAAGTAAAGGGATGCTATACTGTCAAGTTCCAGCTAAGCTACCAACTGCCTGCATCTGTCTGAGGAAGCCCAGACAAATCTAACCAGAGAAGCACTCAGCTGGTCTCAGCCTGGTTTGCCAGCCTCGTTGCTGCTTTTATTTTAAAGATGCTGAGCACCGAAGTGTTTTGTTACACAGCAACAACTAACTGATACCTATGACTAGACTACATACACATGTATACACAGTATTCAAGATACCACCTTCTTAGCATGTATTTGAGGTATAGCGCATGTATTCTGTAAGGGTGTCGAAGCAAAATGCCATGACCTTGGAAAACTGTATAGAAGGAAATCTATCTAAAGGCAATGAAAAGCTTAGGAAAGTTACCTGCTTTTTGTACACAGCAGGTGCTTTTGAATCAAGCACCGTGGTTACTCTAACTCAGTGACAAAGGCAGGTAGGTCAGACATAAGGATGGTCTGGCCCTCACTCTAGTCAACCAGACACCAGGGAGACAGTCTTTGTGGTAGCTCACAGTTGGCCCTGCCTTTCTTCCCTGACAGGATTCTGTACCCCAAGTATACAGTGCATGTAGAGCACTCACCCTGGGACTTTATCACCTTCCCTGCTCTAAGGCATGTGCTGGGACAGACTCAGCAGACCAGGCGCTTTCCAACAGATCACATTTCCCTCTGCATGCATGTGTGTGCATATACATACATACGTACATGCATACATGTACTCAAGCCAAATATAAAGATGAATTAGAAAGGGGTGGAACACACCAAAGGTGCAAATGTCACCAAAGTGTACATGTTCGCTGTGCTCAAAGCCTACTTCACTAAAAGAAAATGCTAAAATAGTTACTATAAAAGGCTCAAGCATAAGCCCAGGGGGAGTGGTGGCACCGGTGGGAGTGGTGGCGCACACCTTTGGTCCCAGCACTCAAGAGGCAGAGAGGCTGGTAGATCTCTGAGCTCAAAGTCAGCCTTGTCTACAAAGCAAGTGCCAGGATAGCCAAGTCTACACCGAGAAACCCTCTCTTAGAAAACCAAAAACCATACCAAAACAAACAAACAAATGAACAAACAAAAACAGAAACAAAAAAGAAAAACAAAACAAAACAAAAAAACAAAAAACCTAAAGCTGATAGAGTAACTTCAAAACTCTCTCCCATACAGCCTGTTGTGCTTATTTCATCTCATTAGAAGAACGCTGAACTCATAAAACATAAAATGCAAAGTGCTTAAAATATTTGTCTATAATAATAGCTACTTTATTCTCAAGTTAGTTTGATACTTTAATTTTTTTATGAATATGGCTATTTTCTGCACACGTGATTAGTGTTTATACAACTGYCATCCATGTTTAATGCTAATTTACCCAATCTTTTCTTCTATATTCCCAGAGGTACGGAATAATTTTCACATAGTGAAAAAGAATCAAATGAACAAATGAGAATACTCTCATGCTATTTTGCATGAGCACACTAGTGTTTAACAAATGTCATAAACGCCTTTTCGGACGACAGGTTTGCACGTTTAATGACTATTTYGGGAGAGTGGACTGCAAAAGCCAGTCATTCGTGGCAACTTCATTATCTATGCCACCGAATTCAAGTAGGCAAATGAAAACTTGAGGCGAGCTGAGCTTTCTGGTGCAGCAGAAATGAGGACACCCCCAAGGCTCCTTCTTGGGGGGACACTTTTGTCTTCCTGCTCCAGAGGCAACACAAAGAGCCGAGGAAAGCTGTCCGATCCATTGTGCTCCTACCACTAAGGTAATGTCCTCTGCTTAACAAAGTGTGGATACACATGGCGAAGGCATCAGTTGAAATGTGCTGGGAATAAGCTGCGGAGAGTCTGTGGGGACTGCAGCGCTCCTTGTCTGCAGAGCAGGGGGTGATGAGAGGGATTGCAGGGCAGAGGCGGAGTGGAAGAGCTTAGTAACTACAGCACCCAGCACCCAGCACCCGGGGCAGCCCTGGTTAATGCCAAAGCCTTTTCACCCCTGACACTTTGGGGCCAGTGTGGGTGTGGCTATTTCTAAGGTTATTTGTAAACCTTACACAGTTTTGCAAAGATGTGTATTATAAAACTGTGTATTTTGTTGTCAACAAAAGGTCTAATTTTAAATATGATTCATATGTACCATTATGGAGAGCAAACTACATGAAAAGAAAACGTTTTATGAAAGCTGGGGAAATTTAAACACACACACAGACACACACACACACACACACACACACACACCAGCTGAGCTGAAGTTGGTGCGCAAGAATATGTTTTGAAAGGGTGTGGCTTCCTGGCTCTGGATTGTTTGGAAACCTTCTAACAAAGCCAAATTCATTTCTCCGATATCCTGAACGCACTAGGAGCTGCCTCCCAAAATAGCAGAACAGAAGCTATTCCTATATGTAGAATCGACTTCAGGCAACTGAGAGATGACTTCCGACCCAGATCCTCCGATGCACTGCAGAGAAGGTCTCCCCAGCTAGAAATGTGGACCCGGAAATGTGGCGACTCACTGGCCACTTGCCATTCTTCCTTCCTCTGCTCGGCAGACCTATATGCACTTTCAATGACGCACCAGAAACTTTTTAAAATTTGTCCAAGCTCCTATCTACCTCCCTCCCTCTCCCACCTCGCCTTTGACACTGCAATGCTGCGTTCCCATTTGTCAAGGACGGGTGTAAATTAAGGCGTTAAATCCAGCCTTCCTTAGGCCAGTGCCCCATACTCCACCTGAGCTCCTTGGCTCCTCACAATTCACTTCCATAAGATAGGGCTGGGTCAGAGGTGGACCAAGAGCTGGGTGACTTGGTTATTTTTGCCACTGCTGTTAGAGTAGTCATGGCACAGACACTTTTCAGAGCCAACTCAGAACAGTACAGTAAGAAGCAGGAAGACACAGCCCTCATTTGAGTATCCCTCAAATCCACATACACACATTGTAACTTAAGGCATCGAGGTGACAGTTTGAAGATGACTAAGCCATCAGGGTGAAATCCTCCTAAATAAAATTATGGACCTCAATGNTGCTTATTTCATCTCATTAGAAGAACGCTGAACTCATAAAACATAAAATGCAAAGTGCTTAAAATATTTGTCTATAATAATAGCTACTTTATTCTCAAGTTAGTTTGATACTTTAATTTTTTTATGAATATGGCTATTTTCTGCACACGTGATTAGTGTTTATACAACTGYCATCCATGTTTAATGCTAATTTACCCAATCTTTTCTTCTATATTCCCAGAGGTACGGAATAATTTTCACATAGTGAAAAAGAATCAAATGAACAAATGAGAATACTCTCATGCTATTTTGCATGAGCACACTAGTGTTTAACAAATGTCATAAACGCCTTTTCGGACGACAGGTTTGCACGTTTAATGACTATTTYGGGAGAGTGGACTGCAAAAGCCAGTCATTCGTGGCAACTTCATTATCTATGCCACCGAATTCAAGTAGGCAAATGAAAACTTGAGGCGAGCTGAGCTTTCTGGTGCAGCAGAAATGAGGACACCCCCAAGGCTCCTTCTTGGGGGGACACTTTTGTCTTCCTGCTCCAGAGGCAACACAAAGAGCCGAGGAAAGCTGTCCGATCCATTGTGCTCCTACCACTAAGGTAATGTCCTCTGCTTAACAAAGTGTGGATACACATGGCGAAGGCATCAGTTGAAATGTGCTGGGAATAAGCTGCGGAGAGTCTGTGGGGACTGCAGCGCTCCTTGTCTGCAGAGCAGGGGGTGATGAGAGGGATTGCAGGGCAGAGGCGGAGTGGAAGAGCTTAGTAACTACAGCACCCAGCACCCAGCACCCGGGGCAGCCCTGGTTAATGCCAAAGCCTTTTCACCCCTGACACTTTGGGGCCAGTGTGGGTGTGGCTATTTCTAAGGTTATTTGTAAACCTTACACAGTTTTGCAAAGATGTGTATTATAAAACTGTGTATTTTGTTGTCAACAAAAGGTCTAATTTTAAATATGATTCATATGTACCATTATGGAGAGCAAACTACATGAAAAGAAAACGTTTTATGAAAGCTGGGGAAATTTAAACACACACACAGACACACACACACACACACACACACACACACCAGCTGAGCTGAAGTTGGTGCGCAAGAATATGTTTTGAAAGGGTGTGGCTTCCTGGCTCTGGATTGTTTGGAAACCTTCTAACAAAGCCAAATTCATTTCTCCGATATCCTGAACGCACTAGGAGCTGCCTCCCAAAATAGCAGAACAGAAGCTATTCCTATATGTAGAATCGACTTCAGGCAACTGAGAGATGACTTCCGACCCAGATCCTCCGATGCACTGCAGAGAAGGTCTCCCCAGCTAGAAATGTGGACCCGGAAATGTGGCGACTCACTGGCCACTTGCCATTCTTCCTTCCTCTGCTCGGCAGACCTATATGCACTTTCAATGACGCACCAGAAACTTTTTAAAATTTGTCCAAGCTCCTATCTACCTCCCTCCCTCTCCCACCTCGCCTTTGACACTGCAATGCTGCGTTCCCATTTGTCAAGGACGGGTGTAAATTAAGGCGTTAAATCCAGCCTTCCTTAGGCCAGTGCCCCATACTCCACCTGAGCTCCTTGGCTCCTCACAATTCACTTCCATAAGATAGGGCTGGGTCAGAGGTGGACCAAGAGCTGGGTGACTTGGTTATTTTTGCCACTGCTGTTAGAGTAGTCATGGCACAGACACTTTTCAGAGCCAACTCAGAACAGTACAGTAAGAAGCAGGAAGACACAGCCCTCATTTGAGTATCCCTCAAATCCACATACACACATTGTAACTTAAGGCATCGAGGTGACAGTTTGAAGATGACTAAGCCATCAGGGTGAAATCCTCCTAAATAAAATTATGGACCTCAATGYAAGAGTGAACTCTCTTGCCTTCTGTCTCCTCTGTCCAGCTGGGACATGAATTCTCTTCTCCAGAGGACCCAGACCCAAGGCGCCACATTGGAAGCAGAAAACAGCCCACACCTTTCATGGAAATGTGCCAAGCACCTTGATCGTGGGTTCCTCAGTGACAGAACTGTGAGAAATAAACTTCTGTTGTTTATAATCCACTTGCTTCGCTGTAGCATTTTGTTATAACAACACATACAAGAAACACATTACTGCTTAAACACAAAAGGTAATGTGAAATGCTAAGCTATTTTTCATTATTTATCTTTCTGCTACACAAATGCAATTATTTAGGTAAAACAAAAACAGAAGTGGTGATGAGAGGCAACTAACAGTAATTAGAACTAATTAAATAATACGTGAAGAACAATATTTTAATATATTTCTGATTCTCCGATATGGCAATTATTTTAATTTTTTAAATGTCACAGATTATTTAAATTCTGTTGGCTTTGTATTTACATAAATGTTCAGACCTTTAAAAGGAAAATAAATATGTGGATAATGACAGAGATGCTGTGTATTTTTAATAGCATCAAGGAAAAAAGAATTATCCTCTTTGCTTTGGTTTCCTATAGGATAGTTCTCAAGCTGCTTTTGTGTTCTGCTTTCTTCTCCTCGTACACCTTTCTGAGCTGTCTGCTTAGATAAGGCCTCTTTTCACGTTTCTGTGGAAATAAAACTGACCATGGTTACACAGAGCGCGGCCTCTGATATGAAACTCTACGGTTCTCAAGGCCACGGGACACCGATGTGATAAAAATCAAGCTCTCAAAAAAGCAGAGTGAGGAACTCCTTTAATTTCCTTATTAGCCTGAATGTTTACAAGCTTGAGAATTTCCTCTCAGTCCTCAGAACAGTCTGCTCACTTGCAACCCACGAGCTTCTCACTGGTTAGCATCTCTCCACCGGTTTTTAACATTTTTTGAAACGCTTGGTAGACTAAAGACTTGTCGCAGAGAAACCCACAAGAAGTTTCACACCTCCTCTTCTCTTCCTCTCCCAGAATTAACATCTCACAGGATTCTACAACAAACCAAGATAAAGTTGGGCTTGTTGATGCATGCCTTTAATCTGACCACTCAGGAAGTAAAGGCAGCAGGGTCAGGAGTTCAAGGCCAGCCTGGGCTAAATAAACCAAATTCAAAGTAATAAAAATAAAAAGTGCCAACCACAAAACCCCAAGAAACTGACATTGATGCAATCTGAATACCACATTCAGATTTATCTGTCATATATGCTACTTTGTTTGTGGGTGTGTGTGTATGTGTGTGTGTGTGCAACTTTATCACATCACAGTGGTAGCAACCACTACCCCTGCCAGCCATTAAGACTTTCCACCCTCAACCATCAGCAGCAGACTCTCTTCTGTTGTCTCCTATAGCCACACCCATCAATTTACCTCATCCTAACCCCTGGGAACCACTAATCTGTTCTCCGGGTGTGTAATTATGGTAACTCATGAATGTTATGTAAATGAAATCATACAGTATGTCACCCTGCAGAATTGGCCCCTTTTTCTTTGCTCAGCACAATTTCTTTGAGGTTTGAACAAGCAGTCGCATGCGTTGGTGGCTTCTTCCTCCTTATCAAAGCAGGGGTTCTGTGATATGGGTGTATCACAGTTGGCTTAACTATTTGCTCATAGAAAGATGTGTGAACAGTTTTGAAAGTTCTGTTATTATGAATAATACCAGTGAACRTGCTTACCAAATCCACCAGAAAAAAACAAACAAACAAAACAAAACAAAACAACAACAACAAAAAAAAMCTTCATTTATACAGAATGAACGCTGCTGGGAATTCCAATCCTGAGGTGACTTGCAAATCCACTGTTAGTTCTGAAAGGAACTACCAAATTGTTCTTAGACTCTCTATCCCACCTCATGGTCCTATTAGCAAGTCAGAGGTGACCCACTTTCCCTACTTAGGTGAAGCACCATGCTGACACACAGTGGGGCCTGGGCTATGTAGTAACAGTGGGTGAGCCTGGGCCTAGAAACAAGCAGTGAGCACTCCTCCGCCCTCTCTGTTTCAGTTCCTTCCYCCAAGTTCTGCCCTGAGTGCCTGCCAGGCTTCCCTTGACGAGACTGGAACATGTAAGCCAAACAAACGCTTTCGGCTCTCAAGCTGCTTTTGGTCAAAGACTTATCACAGCCACAGAAAGCAAAACCAGAACGGCGCCTTTGTGAGCACGTGGAGATAGCACTGCCTTTCCCTCTTCTGATAGGTAGATGGGGATACCTGGAGTTCACTTTGCACAACCTTGATGTGTTCCCAGCCACCCCTACATCCCTCCAAAGAGGTCTCACTGTCTTTTGTTTATCTTCTAATTGGGATTGTTTACTTTTTTGGTTTTTCGAGGCTATACAGGGTTGCTCTGTGTAGTGCAGACTGTCCTGGAACTCTGTAGACGGACTGTCCTGGAACTCTGTAGACCAGGCTGGCCTTGAACTCAGAAATCTGCCTGTCTCTGCCTCCTGAGCACTGGGATCAAAGGCATGCGCCGCCGCCGCCGCCGCCGCCGCCGCCGCCGCCGCCGCCGCCACCACCACCGCCTGGCTGGATTGTTTATGTTTGATCACTGAGACTTGCTTGTGTAGTCTAGACACCAAAACCTTGTCAGATAGGCAACACGAAAATAGTTTCCCCGGCGCGGCCTGTCCTTCCAACCTCCTGGCAGCTCCTGTTTATCAGTGCTAATATCNGCCTAATAGTTCCTTAAAGATCGTGTTTGACGACAAACCAGCATTCTAGAATCATGAACTTGAACATGGCAGCTAGCTTCTTCACTCTACGGAATCAAAGATTTCAGTTGCTGCTTCTACGCTCTGAGGAAACTAAGGGGCCCAGGATCACAAGGAGGAAAATCTCATTGCTATGCTTAAACAAATTACGTCCTTCTTAATCATGTCACATTTGAGAGGAACAAGACAATTACTGGGTAAAACCATTTTCGGTCCCCGAAAGACACTTACAGCCTGGCAGTGGTGAAGAATGCCTTTAATCCCAGCACTAGGGAAGCAGAGGCAGGTAGATCTCTGTGAGTTCAAGGACAGCCTGGTCTACGAAGCCCAAGACTGAGAAATCCTGTCTTGAAAAACAAAACAAAACAAAACAAAACAAACAAACCAAAAGAAGAAGAAGGAACGATGGTTATAGATTGGATAGAACTTCCAAATTTACATTTGAATCTGCTGAATCTGTAGATGAATGAGCAAACTTCGTTCATATTTGGGCAAGATTTCAACAGCCATTTTCCTATAGGTTTTCCAAGATTTTATCAAAGTCAGCACAGAAAGGAGAAAAGCGTCTGACGTATCATTTTGCAAGGCCCTCGGAGCTGAGTCGGGGAGTTTCTRCTGCCATGCTGCGATGTCTGCCTGACGCAAGCAAGCAGTATCCTCGGGGAATGTCACAGACCCAGCTGCCATCAGGGCCAAGCTATGTGTGCACAGAGCTTTTCTTGTGCTAGCCCCTAGGACACTCTCTGTAACCTCTGAAACACTAAGCATAGTTTTCTTCCTCAACTCCATAGCAGGAAAAGGAACATGGGATGGAAACGCAATCTGCCCAACCCCAGCATATTCTCATATGTCACTCATTCACCTCCTGATCCAGTGGATCTGTCATTAGAACACACATAYTTAGCCTTCAGTGGGGTCTGGGTTGTGTTGGCAGGGGTATGATAGCCATCGCTTTAATTATCTGAACTCTTGAGAAGCATGATCAGAATTCTTACTTGTCGGAGAACCCAGGCCCTAAGCAGAGAGGTCTTTGAGCATGACAGGAATACATCCAGCCTGCCCGTCATATTATAYGGTTAGGCTTTAACCAACCCGGACTTTCTWATCGCTATAGCRTAAGTCCCGTATGCTCTTCTCCCTGTCTGTCTCACAGCGTAGGCCACAAATAAGCTCTCTTCCTCATGGTACTAGACCTTTCCTCCCTCAAAAAAACCTTTAAAAGTGGACCTTAGCTTTGTCTTGGCAGAATGAAACATCCCATAAGGTCCATCTACTTACAATACATTGTGGCTCTCACCCAGGGTACACACACACACACACACACACACACACACACACACACACTACACTCAAGCATGTGTGCTAGGGATTCGGTGAAGGCCCATGCACAGGCTAAACACATGCGCCCCTACCCAGCTACGTGCCCATTCCTGCTAGCACTTTCTTGACACAAAGCATAACTGCTAATAAACAGTCAAAGTCAAAGCTGGATTCTTAACACTCATAATTACAAAGCCTTTAATTGCAACTTAAGCCCCATGGCTCTGAGTGATGCCACGGAAGATGGTCCATGGCTGGGAACTGCCAATCACCACTGCCAGCATCAGCACTGGGATAAAAACTGCTAGTTTTTTTTTAGCAGTGGTGATAGCATGACTGGGGGAATAGCTACTACCAGGGACAGAATCTGCGGTTGCCATGC